>PVJN01006124.1:55700-77355 GCA_004026805.1 Lasiurus borealis | reverse complement strand
GATGGGGGAGAGCATGTAGGAGGCAGCCGATCAATGATTCACTCTCATCACTGATGTTTCTCTCTCTCTCTCCCTTCCTTCCTGAAATCAATAAACAATATGCATGAAACACAATCAAAAGGATAGACTTTCCTCCACGCCCTAAACATCACCCGATTGGCTCTTCCCTGGCTGATGGAAGGCAAGAGGGTCCATCCACAGAAGATTCCAGAGGATGGATGTTGGGAAACATGAGCAGAGCTTCCACTCTGATCTCAGCTACCCTGAAGTCACCCAGAAAGGAGGCTGCTCCCTCAGGGATGAAGGCAGAGTCATGGAGAGCTTGATGGACCACAGACCACGGCACTCAGAGGCAGGCGGGCGGCGTGGATGGTGGAACGTGATGGACCTCCTTCCCTGCAGCTCAATGACCTCGCAGCCGGACCGCACTCTGCCCTGCCCTCTGCAGCTCCTGGACTCCTTCCAAGGGGTTGGGGATGCAACAGCTGCACCCCCAACAGCTCTAAAGTGGCACCAAGCCCAGTGATGCTAAGCTGGAAGTGTATTTAGTCCTGGAGCAGTCTTTTGATGGAACTATGGAGCTTCATCCCTTTAGAAATTACTTTTTAAGATATATTTTATTGATTTTTTACAGAGAGGAAGGGAGAGGGATAGAGAGTTAGAAACATCGATGAGAGAGACATTGATCAGCTGCCTCCTGCACGCCCCGCTACTGGGGATGTGCCCGCAACCAGGATACATGCCCTTGACTGGAGTGGAACCTGGGACCTTTCAGTCCACAGACTGACGCTCTATCCCCTGAGCGAAACCGGTCTCCTCAGGACCAGTCTTTTGATGGAACCATGGAGCCTCATCCCTTTAGAAATTATTTTTAATCTTGATGCCTTCCTGCCAACTAGTCGAGTTGTTAATAATAACATAAACCTTCAAACTACATTTTGACAAGTGTTTCTCTTGAACAAATCAGAGAAAAATAAAAACCCCAAAAAAGAAATGTGGAGGCTCATGTCGGAATAAAGCTTTCAAAGACCTTTGCAGTTTTGACTACGAAAGGAGGTGAGGTTTCCTTTCTCAAATGCCCACGCCTCTATAACAATTTGCTCATGAACACATGATTTTTACTGTGCACCTATATTTTTGTTTTTATTATTTTGCATGTTAATAAATACCTGGGGAGATGCAAGTTGAATATAACGGTTTATTAAAAAGGAATAATGCCTCCTTGAATCCTAGGAGACTATGACATGGGTAGCTGAAGGGGGCTTGTTATCACCCAGGTCACGGTGACCCATTCCCCGTGTTTGGAAATATTAGAATGCAAATGCAGTCACGACATCTTCTGCCTGCCTTCCGCTACCTGTTTAAGGGCTGCTTTAGCACACTTGACCTTCACAGCGGTCTTAGGATTCTTTTTTTTAACATATTTTATTGATTTTTTACAGAGAAGAAGGGAGAGCGACAGAGAGTCAGAAACACTGATGAGAGAGAAACATCGAGCAGCCGCCTCCTGCACAACCCTCACTGGGGATGTGCCTGCAACCAAGGTACATGCCCTTGAGCAGAATCGAACCTGGGACCTTTCAGTCTGCAGGCCGATGCTCTATCCACTGAGCCAAACCGGTCAGGACAGTCTTGGGATTCTTCCCTTTGGGTGGAGGGTACTGAGAGGTAGAGAGTAAGTCATTTGGGCACAGACAGTGAATTAGTGCTGGAGGCAAGATTGGATACGAATATCCTCTGACTAGTCTCCTCACTCTCTGTCACACCATCCTGTGGCGGTGTTGTTTTCCCTGGCACTTCCTGATGTACTGAGTACCTGTGCTGAGCTTGGCTCTTATAATTCATTCGAAATTGGCCCCGTATCAGGACACATAGAAATTAAATTGTCTGCAGATGTGCAACATTGTCTGTTTTTTAAAAACTCTGAAGCAATAAGTGCATCTACATAAATGCATAAGTGCATATTTCTGAAAATATTTAGTAACACGATTGTCTTATTAAGGTATGAGCCATAGATTATCCTCAGTCCAGGTGAATTTTAATTGCAACGAAGACTCAGCTGGATTAGGCAAGTGCATTCTTATTTAGTGTAATGGTAGCTGGATCTAGCAATAAAATGTTTCCATTTGAGTTTTGTAGATGAATTCAATTAGAAAAGGACAGTCTAGAGCTTGTTGTGCAGTGTGGTGGTCAGTGACCATATGTGTCTACTGAGCACTTGCAATGTGGTTACTCAATGGGGATGTGCTGTGATAGGTTTCTTTCTTTCTTTTTTTTTTATATATTTTATTGATTTTTTACAGAGAGAAAGGGAGAGAAATAGAGAGTTAAAAACATCGATGAGAGAGAGACATCACACTGGGGATGTGCCCTCAATCAAAATACATGCCTTTGACCTGAATCAAACCCGCAACCCCTCAGTCCGCAGGCCGACGTTCTATCCACTGAGCCAAACCAGTTTTGGCTGTGATAGGTTTCTTAAAGACTTCATACAAAAGAAGAATATACAATATCTCATTAGTATTTTATGTTGATTATATATTAAAATAATCTTCTGTATGTATTAAGTAATAGCATTATTAAAATTTATTTCACTCATTTCTTTTCACTTTTTAAAAAGTGACTAGTTGAAAACAGGAGAGTACCCATGTGGTTTAGAGTATATTTCAAAGCTACCTCAGATATGGTTTATGTCTGAGAAACATTTGGAGGTGGAAGATAGGTCTGTTTAAATACCAAGTGATTTGGTAAAAAAAAAAAAAAATAGCAACTTCAAATACCCTCAAAAGAAGGAGAAATCAGTGTGGTCTCAAGACTCCAGGGGGGTTGGATGTTAAGAGCTGCAGGTGAGCCTTTGGTAAGGACCAGGGAGAGGGTGGTACCACAGTGACCAGCTAAGAAAGAAGAGAAAGGATGAACAGATGGCAGAGGACAAGGAGAAACTTGACTCTTCTATGAGCATGATGAGGATGATTGTTAATAAAAACATTTAGGGGGCCGAAATCGGTTTGGCTCAGTGGATAGAGTGTAGGCCTGTGGACTGAAGGGTCCCAGGTTCGATTCTGGTCAAGGGCACAAACCTTGGTTGCGGGCACATCTCCAGTAGGGGGCGTTCAGGGAGCAGCTGATGGATATCTCTCTCTCATTGATGTTTCTAACTATCTCTCTCCCTTCCTCTCTGTGAAAAATCAATGAAATATATATATATATATATATATATACACATATATATATATATATATTTCATTAATTATATATATATATATTTAGGTGTTTTTCTGATTTTCATTTAAATTCTGAATTTTAAAATCAAATGTTGGCAAGTCAAATTCACCATGTGTGTTTTATTCCTTAAAAGAAATAACATTTGATAGTCAACACTTGAGTTCTCTCTACCTCTTTCTCCCTTCTAAATTTAACGTGCCCCTGTGTTTCCACCACAGCACCCGATGTGAAGCAGCTTTGTAACTAATTATGGAATTTCAGTAATAGATGGCTCACTGCTCCGTGCACTTGTCAAAAATTCTGCACACAGAGAGATAACCTTAGGACATAAAAAATAGCACATGTGAATTAATCACTGATTCTAGCTTTGGTTACAAAGTCAATAAGAAAAATGAATCAATTTTTAACTTAAATTAAAAAAGGCCTACCCAGAAGAGGTGTACTTGATAATTTAATTTGTTTCAATGAGAACATGTGCTGAACCATATGTCAAAGAGAACACCAGATTACATGTTTTGTTTTTTAAATCTGGAATCAAAATAGAACGAAAGCTATGTGTGTGTGTGTGTGTGTGTGTGTGTGTGTGTGTGTGTGTTTTCTTTTTTACTCTGAAATAGTTGCCTAATTTATAGGAAACACTAAAATAATGATGTTGTTTCTGGGTTATTGGTCTCTTAATCTCATATATTAGTCAGGTAATGCACTGCTACCACTCTCTGCTATTTAATTATTTTTATTTATGTGCCATTAAGCTCCGTTTTCATTAATGTCGGAGTACAAAAGAAGGACAAACCCCGAGTGTTTGGGCCTTGATGTCACCTCATTTCTAACCTCGAAAGACCCTTTTCTTGGTGGAGAACACAAATGACAGTCCAGAACCTTCTTTTCTTTTTAATTTCTATGGAATTGGGTGACATTGGTTAATACAATTCTATAGGTTTCAGTGCATAATTCTATAATCTACTACTTGTATATGATATATGTTCCAACCTAAAGTCAAGTTTCCTCCACCACCATTTATGCCTGCCCCCCTTCCCCTCTCTTATCTCCCCCACTTCCCCTCGGCACTCACCATGCTGTTGTCTATGTCTGAGGTTTCTGTGCGTGTTTGATTTTTTTGTTTGTTTGTTTTCGTGTTTTTGTTTAATCTCTTCACCTTTTTCACCAGCTTCTTAACCCCTCCCCTCTGACAGCTGTCAGTCTGTTTTCTGTACCTGTGAGTGTGTTTATATGTTGCTTGCTTATCTGTTCATTAGATTCCACATGTACCATATTTTCAGGTGTATAAGACGACCCCCAACTTTTCCAGTTAAAATATAAAGTATGGGATATACCTGCCCTATAAGATGACACCGGGCGTATAAGAGGACCCACCCCCACTTTTGAGAAGATTTTCCTGGGTTAAAAAGTCATCTTATACACAGGAAAATATGGTAAGTGAAATCACGTGGTACTTATCTTTTCTGCCTGGCTTATTTCACTTAGCATAATGCTCTCCAGGTCCCTCCCTGCTGTCACAAAGGGTAACATTTCCTCCTTTTTACTGCTGAGGAGTATTCCACAGTGTAGCTGCAGCACAGCTTTTTTTTTTTTTTAATATGTCTTAATGATTTTTACAGAGAGGAAGAGAGAGGGATAGAAAGTCAAAAACATCGATGAGAGAGAGACATCCATCAGCTGCCTCCTGCACACCTGCCACGGGGGATGTGCCCACAACCAAGGTACATGCCCTTGATAGGAATTGAACCTGCAAACCTTCAGTCTGCAGGCCAACGCTCTATCCACTGAGCCAAACCAGTTTCGGCCAGCACAGCTTTTTATCCGTTCATCTACTGATGGGCACTTGGGCTGTTTCCCCATCTTGGCTGTTGTAAATAGCACTGCAATGAACAAAGCGTTGCTTGTGGTGCAAGAATGCTGCATTCAGCCCTCCTCATGGTCTGCTCTAACCCTTTGGTAATGACCGAGGCTTTCTCTGCAACAACAGACAAACCCGGGAGGAATGTTCATTCGGTAGCTATGCCTCACCTGTGAAATTGTACTTGGTCATTTCATCTGAATTTGCCTCCCAGAAACCCTAACTTAGAAAGTAGTGCTGCTAGAAATGCTAAAACAGAGAAGCTCAGAAGTGTGGTGGCAATAATGTTGTTTCAGTGGAAAACTCTGCTAAATAAGGTAAAGCGATGAGATATTTAATTTAATAGTGGGTGAATCCTAACCAGAAAGGACTCAGTTCCAAGACAGCAGATTCTCAACTACTTCACACTCTGCCTACCACAGCCTCTCATCCTTGCGGGTTTCAAACCAGAAGGAACCTGTCCTTCTTTTTCTCTTTGCTTTCCTGTAATTATTTGTATAATTTTTCTTCCCTTTTTATTTCAGTTACTAACATAAAAACCCTATTAGAAATTTGGTTATTAATTGACTATAGAGAGAGGAGGGGAGAAGGGAGGAGAAAGAGAGGGAAAAACAGGGATGTGAGAGACAAATATCTACTTGTTGCCTCCCATACATGTTCCAGGCTCAAACTGAAGATTGAACTGGCAACCTAGGGATGAACGCCAATTGGAAAATGAAACCACTACTTGTCCGTGTACAGGATGACAATCCAAGCCACTGAGCCACACTGGCCAAGGCCCATATTAGAAATCCTTTCATGCCACACATCTAAGAACATCACAATATTAATTGTATAATTAGCCTATCTTGGGCTATTTGCAATTTATCTTGTCACTAAACCATCAGTAAAAGGTCATCATTAATGACTTAGGGTAGAGTTTTATGTGCTTTTCATTTTTTACCGTAAGTCACAAGAAAATACACAGTTTGCAATGTACTTTATTACATGAATATTGGAGGGATTTTTAAAGTCCTCATTCACCAACATAATGTAAAATGGCCCTGCGTGTTTTGTTCTAATGACAAATACAGGATACATCTCCCGAAGTTCTCTTGAACATCCCTGATTGTGATGTAATATGTAGGCCGCGAAATAATGTATGGCTCCTGCTCTCTTACACTAAGGTGGATTAAATTGGTTCATTGATGTAATAAAGAAGTCACCCAACTCAAGAAAGTAAGAAACTCAGAAATGCTATTTGATGCTCTGTCATGTGCATTTTTAAGAATCTGCCTAATGAGACTGATGTTTCAGGGACGGCTTAATGATCTTTCCTGTCCCGGGCCACCCAACCCTCTGGGCTGAGCATCGCCTGTGACAGCTTAAAACACACACAGAAAAGTCACAAAATCATGCTTTTTAATGGGGAGCAGCGAGGTAATGAGGACTACCAAGTATTACGGAGCCTCTAGAAGGATTTGCTTCTGTTTCCCTGTAGGCTGAAGCGAATGGAGGGGTTTTCAGACAGATCACACCCTGAGACACAAGTCAAACTCATCCTGCAGGCCCAGGAGTCTTGACAAGGAATGGAATGCGTGTCAATCATCCTAACATGACGACTGGGCTCCAGGAAACACGTGTGCAGTTAGAGACCAGGGCCTCCTGTGGGCCTTCAGATCCCCCGAATTTCCAGGGTGCCAGGACAGGTTTTACAAAAGAAATACAGTGGTACCTCGAGATATGCATTTAATTCGTTCCGTAACCTTTAGGGGTGGGAAACGATGAGACGCTCGAGTCGCGGTAAACTGGTGGGTCATGTGCAGCCAGCCGATCCGCATGATTACTCCTATCTCAAATGTTGCTCATATTTCAAAGCAAAAATCGCTCACTCAACGGCTCGTATCTCAAAAATCTTGTATGTTAGGGCACTCGTATCTCGAGGTACCACTGTATCAAAATACTCTGGAACTCAGAAGGATGGTAGATTGTGAGCTGCAAGAAGAATGAAGCACAGACTTATGTAAAGGGGGAAGGAGGAAAGGTCAGGTGATGTCCCTTGGTGGAAGGTGACCCCATAGGGGCCTGGGCTGCCTGCCACTGCTTCAGCCAATTAAGCAGAGACAGGGTTGGATCACACATCCGTATTTATTCTAATACTCTGCCCCTTTCATTCCGCCAGTGTGACCCCTCCACTCAGCAGATAGGAAGCAAACAAACCTTGAGCTCTAGGACTCCGTCTCCAGCAAAGGTAGAGCCAGAGAAAGGGTTAAATGTCAGAGGTAAGCTGGGAGCGGTACAAGGTAAATGGCAAAGAAAAACAATTCGCTACCAACATGTATGCCCCCCCCCCAATGGGCTTTTCAATAAATCATTCACGAGGAGCAAAGGCACAAAAACGTGTTTCCATCGGCCAAGGCTTGTTAAGGCTCCCAGAGCAAGCTGCTGCCCTACCCCCTGCTTCCTCAGGGGTCCGCTCCAGCCTCCAAATTGGTTCAGGTGGGGAGAAATGAGGTCCCGAGGTGCTTGTCAACGTTTCACTTCTTCTTTTTAGCAAAGTATCATCTGCCAAAAATGGCGCGTGTGAGGACACGGACACTGAAAGTCTCCCACGAACTGCTCTGCCCCTCACCCAGCAGGGGCCCGTGGACTGAACAAATGGCACGAAAAGCACCAACCTTGTAGCTTCGGACACGCCAAAGCTTATTCCAGCTGAAGACGAGGCCCACATTACCTCCTCCAGGCCCGTTACAAGAGAGAGCACAGCTACCCCGGGCTCAAATGTAAAAGCAACCCCCTTGCCAAGACCGGTTTGGCTCAGTGGATAAAGCATCGGCCTGCAGACTGAAAGGTCCCAGGTTTGATTCCTGTTGCGGGCATGCACCTTGCTTGCGGGCACATCTCTACTGTGGGGCGTGCAGGAGGCGGCTGATAGATATATCTCTCTCATCGATGTTTCTGACTGTCTATCTCTCTCCGTTCCTCTCTGTAGAAAATCAATAAAATATATTTAAAAAATAAAAATAAATAAAAGCAACCCCCTTACAGCCTCCAGCAGCGAGCACGCATGTGTCCAAGTTTCTACGTGGGCTCCCTTTAGCCACACCCCACAATACAGTTCTTAAATCCAACTCCTAGTTAGAACATGGATTCCCCTTCGCCACACCCCACAATATAGCCTGAGTTATTTTTTTTAAATATATTTTATTGATTTTTACAGAGAGGAAGGGAGAGAGATAGAGAGTTAGAAACATTGATAAGAGAGAGACATCAATCAGCTGCCTCCTGCATGCCCCACACTGGAAATGTGCCTGCAACCAAGGTACATGTCCTTGACCAGAATTGAACCTGGGACCTTTCAGTCCGAAGAGTCTGAGTTCTTAAATCTAATTCCTCGTTAGAAGAGAATGCTAACAATGTTTACTGTGAGAAAACAATCTTAAAATACTACAGAAGAGATATTAATTTATTCCGTGTCTCCATTCATGCACACAGATCATAGGCTTTTCCATTTCCTGTTGCATGTTGGACTGGACTTTACACTTAGCTCTCCTGAAACAGGCACTGAGAGATGCTCTGTTTGCCAGAAGATAAAAGCCACATCTAGCAAGATTTCAGGAAGAGCCCATGGCAAACGATTTTCTTTTTCAGATTCTCTAAAGGGGAACCTTAACTGAAATGTATATGCAAGTATGGGCTTGGGTAGTTGGGCTCTGCTAGGATTCCAGCTCAACACAACCTTAAGGGATTCCATTTCTGTGTAAAGAAGGCACCTCTGACTCCACACGGAAATGCCCGGGTTTCAGAGAGCACTGTCTCCCTCTTACACAAACACACAGACACACGCAGTCACGCAGGCACACGCAATGTGTGGCTTCAGATAAACATCTGAATGATGATAAAAATAAATGGATGAAATCAGTTGCTGCTTCGGTTTTCAAAGCCTCCTGGCAGGTACAATAAGAAAAATAAAAGTAGCAAAGACCCACACTTAAGATTAGACTTGCTAAAACCAATTTGGATCAGTGGATAGAGCGTTGGCTTGCAGACTCAAAGGTCCTAGGTTTGATTCTAGTCAAGGGCATTTATCTTGGTTGGGGGCACATCCCCAGTGGAGGGTGTGCAGGAAGTGGCTGATCGATGTCTCTCTCTCTCTTCAATGTTTCTGACTCTCTAGCCCTCTCCCTTCCTTTCTGTAAAAAATCAATAAAATATATATTAAAAAAAAAGATTAGACCTTATAAGGAAAGCCTAAGTTAGTGGACTTCTAACTTTGCTCTTGCTTTTGCATATTCATGAGCATCTTCACTGAGCTCTTATTGAATTGGTTTGAGGTTAAGTCCACTCTAAACATACTATGAAAACAGAAAAAAAAAAAAACATTGATTTTCAAAGCCTCCTTTATCAAGCTGACTTCCAATAGTTTAATTTTTAGAGTATGTGCTCTCTAGGCACCTTCCAGGTTTTCACATGTTCTTGCAGTGAACTCAGCCTTGGACTCATATGAACTACAGTGGGAAGAATTTTCCCAGCTGGGACATGCTATTCCTGCATGGGACGAAAGATCAAAGAACATTAGAATGGGAGGAAATCCCACATATTTCATGCAGAAATCAGGAACTTGAGGTTTCAAGGCACTAAATGATGTTCCCAAGTTGACAGAACTGAGAAACCATAATATATTTGTGAGTTCCCAGGTAATGTTTATATATATAAGGGTATAATTTCTTTTTTTTTAATATATTTTACTGATTTTTTACAGAGAGGAAGGGAGAGGGATAGAAAGTCAGAAACATCGATGAGAGAGAGACATTGATCTGCTGCCTCCTGCATGCCCCATACTGGAGATATGCCCGCAAGCAAGGTACATGCATCCGACTGGAATTGAACCTGGGACCTTTCAGTCTGCAGGCTCTGTCCACTGAGCCAAACCCGTCTCAGCGTATAATGGATAATTTCTTGATACCATTGAGCAAATTGCCTCTCCTCATGCCAGGGCCAATGAGAATGTCCCTAGGCTGCATGCACATCCAGGGATATATTTGAAAGCGACCAGGAAAAAGATAAATTCATACCTGTGGCCTACAAGGAAAAGCAGAAGAAACAGTATTCTCATCACCTGTATAACTCCTACAGCTTTTAGTAGATGGATGTCACATACAAACTTGCTGAGTTGGCACCAACCTCACCCGCATCTTTGACAAAGCCCTTACGGGCAGAACCTGAGATAGGCCTGCAGCTTCTCCTCCTTTATTGTCGCCTGATGAGGACAGGGGACCTTTCAACTCTTTGACTATTGACCCCATCAGCTAATAAAATAAGTCATTTGGCCCAGCCTGTGCTGCTCAATGGCTGAGCAACAACCTATGAACCAGGAAGTCAAATTCCAATTTCAGATCAGGGAACCAGCCTGGGTTGTGGGCTCTCCAGGAGGCAAGCATGTAGGAGACCGCCAGTTGATGATGCTCATCACTGACATTTCTCTCTCTTTTTCCCTTTCCCTTCATCTCTGAAATCAATAAAAGAGGGTTGTTGTTTTTTTTTAAAGAAATCATTTGTATAACATTATACATGGGCCTATTTATTTAACAAAAATTTTTGCTTAGTGTATACTTGTATCAATTTCCTGACTGACTCTCGAGAAATTGAGAAAGAGGTAACTGGGAGAGCAGTGGACACAGTTCCTAATGGTGCGGTCTCGGGGGAATGGCTGATCCTTGGAAGACCAGGACAGTGTCCCTGTCACAAGCAGAGACCTGTGTTTCCCATTTCAGAAGAGCTGGTGAGTCCAGCGGAATGGGGATATTGATTTAGGAGTCAGGGGAAGGCGTGTGTAATGGAAGAGAAGGTGGATGATTAAGCCCCTCAGACAGATGACCCCAGTGTGAGTCTTCTTCATGTTCCCGGGACAGGTGAGTGGAGCGCCGGTTCCATGCCAAGGCTCACAGTGAACCCGTGGAGAAACAACCACGATCAATCCCTGACCATTGTTCAGTGGGAGACAAGGCACAGATAAATAATGCGGTTCTCAGAGGTAAGTGCTAACGGAGGAATGTGCGGTAAGAACACAGATGCACGGAGGAGGAGTGACAGATTGGGCCTCGGGGTCTGTATCGGTTGCCTTTATGCTGTGACAAATGATCAGCATTTTACAGCCTTAACACAATAGCCATGTATTATCTGACAGTTCTAGAAGCCGGATGTCAGAAATGGGTCTGACTTGGCTACAATCAAGGAGTTGATGGGACTGTGTTCCTTCCTGGGACTCAAAGAGATGCACCTCCATGCCTTCCCTCGCTTTTAGAGGCTGTTCACACCCTTTAGCTGTGGCCCCTTCCACCATCAAGGCCAGCAATGGCTGTGCTGGTCTTCCTCATGGCATAGAGCTCTTAGAACCCCTGGCTTCCTCACTCAGGGACCCCTGTGGTCGCATTGGGCCCAAGCAGATCACCCAGAATAGCCTCTCAACCTCAAGCTCCCGAATTTAATCACATCTGCAAGTCCCTTTGCCACACAGGGTGACATATGGACAGGTTCTAAGGACTAACATGTGGACTTCATTGGGGACGGAAGCATCATTCTGCCTCGGCACTGTCACAGGCAATGGAGGTGACTTGAGAAGATGTCACATGATATGGAGTGGGTGGAGTCTCACAGGATAAGCGGGAGTGACTATGTGGGGAAGGAGGAAAGATGGGTCCAGATATAGAAAGCCCTATAAAAAATGGAGCCAAGCCCTGACCGGTGTGGCTCAGTGGATAGAGCATCAGCCTGCAGACTGAAAGGTCCCGGGTTCAATTCCGGTCAAGGGCATGTACCTTGGTGGTGGGCACATCCCCAGTAGGAGATGTGCAGGAGGCACCTGATCGATGTCTCTCTCTGATTCATGTTTCTAAGTCTCTATCCCTCTCCCTTCCTCTCCGTAAAAAAATCAATAAAATATACTTTCAAAGTGGAGCCAAAAGTCTTCCATTCATCGCTTCCTTGTTAAATACACAATTTGCCATGTAAGCAAACCGCTCTGACATTCCCCGTCTTTGTGTTCCCCGGCAGATTTTTAAAGATTAATATCATATTTGTGGAGCTACCTAAATAATGAAGGCAAGCCAGTGCATGTATTCAAAAGGTTCATTCATTTCTCTCTGAAAACGAACGCCACGTTTTCTCTTGGTTGGTATTCAAAACACCTTTTTAACGTTCAGGAGGACTGGAAGCTAAAATTACAGACAGCACTGACATACTATCTGCCTCTTCCTTCAGTCCACGAGGACCTCCATCATCCTCCATGGACACAACTAAGTAATCGCCTCCTTCAGGAGGCTCTGGTTTCTAAACCTCCCACCGTGCCAAAGGGATTGAATGCCATCTATTGCATTTGTCTTTCTACCTTCTCCCGTCTTGTTGAGGAGTCTGCAAAAGTGAGTCACAAGCAGAATTAAGAGGGATCGGTAGGGAGCGACATTTCCTGAGCCCATGCTCATGTTTCTAGATGATTCACAGCCAAGTGTTAGCCAATGCCTGCCTCTGGTTACACAGCCGAGATCTGGGGACCCTCTAGCCATCCCATGCACCAGGACCAGACACACATCCTGAGGACCATCCAAATACAGACTTAGGAGGGTTCTGTGGATGTGATCATACTGCTTCCGGGCACAACTCAAACCCAGTCACCATGCTCCAGTCCATAGCTGATCTGAGAGGTCTAGATGGTTCCTGGTGAGGTTTGCTTGCTTTTTCTAGAAGGGTTCAGCAGGATGCTGCATCTGAGAGTTACACAGAGATTTTTTTACCATTTAGGGGTCTCCGATCAAGCTAGATAATTGCATGTTTCCCTAAGAGAGATGCTATTGTGTAGTAGACTCAAACCCTCTTTTTTTAAACATCCCTCAGGTCTGAGCCAGCCAGGAATCTAACGGAACCTCCAAGGTCATGTGACGAAGCTCAAGAGAGGCACGGTGACACAACGAGGTCCTTCTTCTTAACCGTTATTCTTCACAGAGAACCGTCTTATTTTATTTTATTGAGGGAAAAAAAATCAACTGACGTAGATGAGTTAAGAAGTTTTTGTGTTGCCTTTTTATAATAACATTCCTCTTCCTTTTGTGTCCTGTCCCTCTCACCACGTCCCTACACTCTCGTGCTATTTCTCCGGATCTGTCCTCGGTGACCTGGCCTCATTTCCAAGGATAGCTGCATTCCCACTTGCTTTTCAGGTTCCTTATTGCCCTGGATTTTGCCAAGTTTGTGTTTTTCTATTGTTTTCGTCTCGTCTATGCGGTGGGAATTCCGGCAAGAGCGGAAGTTTCCCTGAAAAAGCAATAACGCCAGGAGGATTTCTTTAATAACCCATCTGGAAAAGACTGCAAACTGGAGCCTGTGATTGCTTACATCTCATTATTCATGGCACCGGCCATGGATGCGGACCCACCCTAGGCCTTTAAGCAACAACTCATATTTAAACAGGGCCCGTTGCATGCCCAGCCCTGAGAGGAGAGGCAGGGGGGCAAGTACGAGGTGAGAGGAAGGGACTTAGGGATGAGTAAGAGATGGTCCCTGCCACATAGAGAGGACGCCGATACGCAGTTACACTGATCAGTGACTTTGCAAATGCATGAAGCAGCTCCTTTGGGGGCTCAGATAAAGGGGCGATTAATTCAGCCGGAAGGAGTTCAGGGGAGCTTCAGATAAGAGGTCACGTTTCAATTGGACCTTGAAAGAAGAGTAGGGCTTCACCAGGGACTACAGGATGTGGAGGGGAGAGAAGGGAACGAGGGAATGTCTGTGACAAGTGGAAGCAGCGGTATAGACAGAGTTCAAAGTTCATGGCTCAGACTCTGATTAATATATATATATTAATCCTCACCTGAGGATATTTTTTTCCATTGATTTTTAGAGACAGTGGAAGTGAGTGTGAGAGACACAGAGAGAAACATCGATGTGAAAGAGATACATTGATTGCTTGCCTCCCTCCCACACAAGCCTAGACTAGGGCCCTGGATCAAGCCTGCAACCGAGGTATGTGCCCTTGACAGGAATCGAACCAGCGACCCTTCAGTCTGTGAGCTGATGCTCTAAACACGGAGCAAACCGGCAAAGGCTCCAATAAATATTTTTGAATGAGTGACTAAGAACAAAGGCATGCTTGAAGAACTGGCTGTAATCTTGCTACCCTCTGAGCATGCGTATTCAGGGGTAAGAAGAGATATAATTGGGGCTGATTGCTCACTACTCCTGAGGGTTATGAGTTGGAGTTCCCCTGCCATGGGTACCATGCTGGTGTGTGGAGAGGGGGCCCCCTAAGAAAACCTTTTTTCGCCGAAACCAGTGTGACTCAGTGGATAGAGCATCGGCCTGCGGACTGAAGGGTCCCGAGTTTGATTCCAGTCAAGGGCATGTACCTTGGTTATGGACACATCCCCAGTAGGGTGTGTGCAGGAGGCAGCTGATCGATGTCTCTCTCTCATCGATGTTTCTAACTCTCTCTCTCTTTCCCTTCCTCTCTGTAAAAAAATCAAAATATATATATTTTTTTAAAGAAAAGAAAAGCTCTTTTCTTTTCCTTTTCTTCTTGACAAGTAATGAGTGGTCGTTATGCCATGGAATTGCCACTTTAGCGCTCCTTCACTGGGCACCACAGCCTCTGTCTGTGCTAACGTGCCGCTCCAGGGCAGTGATGTAACACGGAGTTTGGAGCCAGATGGTTAATGACTCGCTAAAGAGCAAGGAGGGGGCTGGAGCAAGCCAGGGAGTCAGAACAGCGAGTAAAAAGGCATCAGTGAAAGGCGGCTCGCAAAACAGCGATGGTCGCTGGACCACTGATATCAGAAGAGAATACAGTCAGATAGGACCAGGGCGAACAGGTATAGACCACACACCCAAAAACCATGGGGAACCAGTTGAAAAGTGGGCTTAAGAGGGAGGAGAGATTTGGAAGTGATTTGAGTTAAGAGATCAACATGCGATGGTTTGAGTTTCCGAATAAAAATGACTCGCCCAGCTGGCATGGCTCTGTGGTGGACCATCCTCCACCGATGAACCAGGAGGTCACAGTTTGATTCCTGGTCAGGGCACATGCCCAGGTTGTGGGCTCGATGCCCACGGTGGCCTGTGCAGGAGGCAGCCAATCAATGACTCTCTCTTATTCTTGGTGTTTCTATCTCTCTCTCTCTCTTCCTCTCTGAAATCAATTCAATATGTTTTAAAAAATAACTCTGCCTCCAGAAGGCCTGAGGATGGGGAAACGTTGGTGCGGGTTGGTACTTCCGTGGGCACTGGGCCAGGAGTCTATGGCTTTGTCCAACTAAGAGGGGAATGGGTGGTGGGGTTGGTGATGGCAGAGGAATTAAAGAGAAATGAACAGGTTTGAAAGAGAAGGTAAAATATAAATTGTAAAATACCTAGGATACATTTAAGTATTTACTGAATATTTATAGACACATTGAAATCCTTCCAATTAAGGTACAGTGGTACCTTGAGATACGAGTGCCCTAACATACGAGATTTTTGAGATAGGAGCCCTCGAGCGAACTATTTTTGCTTTCAAATATGAGCAGTATTTGAGATAAGAGTAATAGCGCGGATCGGCCGGCTGCACATGACCCACCAGTTTACCTCGACTCAAGCATCTTATAGTTTCCCACACCTCAAGGTTTTGGAACGAATTAAACTCGTATCTCGAGGTACCACTGTATTCATTAATTCTTTCACCTTTTCAACAAATATCACCGAGTGCCAATTGTCAGCCAAGTAAACGTGGCCAGCGCACTGAGGACACAGCTAAAGGCAGACAAACAAGATCTCTGATCTCACGGAACTTATATTTTGGTGGGGAGACAGGCCATAACCAGACTCTGGGTCCATGACCATCTCCCATAGCGCTGAGAAGCAGGCTGCAGGGAACCATCTCAGCCTGGGTGTGGAGCAGAGGCATGCTGAGGAAGAGGGCGTCTGAAGTCACGTGAGTACCAGCAGCCCACCCTCTGAGAATGGTATGCAGATCTTCATCTGAGAGTTAGCTTTCCTCCAAGTCTCTGCCACCTTGCTGAACCCCTCTTTTGCAGATTCACATGTCTTCTTTAACATCTGTCTATGTTTCCAAGAGTCTTTATCGACGTGCCACTCCTGGGTGACAGAGCAGTGAAACAATTAGGGTGAGCAATCCCTCATAGAACGTTCTGCTCCCTCTGTCTCAGCGGCGGAAGGACTCTCCCCTTGGTCTTGAAAAAAAGACATACAAACAAAAACCACGGACTACAGAATTCGCTCTCACACCACACAAATCCTTCCCAAATGCTTTTAATAGAACAGATTCAGGTTTTAAAATGATTGGTTTCATTATCAATTTCTACTTTTGAAACAAAGGAATAACAGTTCAGCATACATGTAACTGCTGGTTAGTGATTTGAACACTTGAGATGAATAACATCAGAGATGTTATTTGTGGCACAATTATCAGACGTGGGGACATTGTTCTGTAAGGGTGACATCTCTTAGAGTTCTGTCACTTTTTAGTAATCTGTTTTTAATTATTAATTTGGCTGTTTTTTATATTTTTTATTGATTTTTTACAGAGAGGAAGGGAGAGGGGTATAAAGTCAGAAACATCAATGAGAGAGAGACATCGATCAGCCGCCTCCTGCTCGCCCCCTACTGGAGTTGTGCCCGCAAGCAAGGTACATGCCCCCGACCGGAATCGAACCTGGGACCTTTCAGTCCCCAGGCCGAGGCTCTATCCACTGAGCCAAATCAGTCTCGGCTGGCTTTGTTTTTTTTTTAACTTATTCTAGGTTGCAATCTTGAAGATGTGTTGCATACTAAAGGGTTAATAATTAGACTTTTTATGAGTTTGAAATCCACAAAAGACAGATGCCTGCCTATATGCCTCTATCTACATAGGTAAGTCTTTGTAGTTAAGGAAGGAAAACATGGGCACTTAGAAAACGCCACCTCCAGTGTCTTAGAATACACCCCACAGCTCGGGCCAGTTCTCTGATGGTGTGTGTGAAGTTCATTCTCATTTCCCTGTTCCTTATGAGAAGGAATCTGACACCTCGGAGGAAAGAGAAAACACACAAACACTAGCAGAGCCCGCACCTCGGAGCGGCAGGCGGCCGGCCTAAGTGTCAGAGATTGATCAGCACGGGGCTCTCCGTACAAACAACCGCCACCAGGTGTGCCCTGGCGCCAGGTCACCCGCAAACCCGAGCGGCCGTTGAAGCAATTTAGCATCTCAGGCAGCCCTGCTAGGGGATTAATTATTGAGAAGTTTAACTCCAAGCGCAGAATGTATCTCTATGGAAGATTCCTCGAAGAAACAGGTTCTGTCCTTTCGTATTAAATTAGATTTGTGAGTTAGATCCAAAATGTTTTAAATAATTTATTTACACACACACACACATATGTTGCTGTACCATTCGTTTTGCAGAAGCGGGAGGTGACCCAAAGTGGAGAAGAGATATACACACCTATTCGGCATTTCCAACCTATAAAATATCTCATTTCCATAAAATTAAAAAGGAAAGCTTTATGACTTCAGGAGATGTTGACTTTTTTTAGTCTAACTTTGTCGCTATTTTTCACAGTGTTTTAAAGCAAAGCTAATAAATATATAGGCGCCGGCTGAAAATATGAGTACTGCATTCCTATTTCTAGATGGCCGCACTAAATCATGCTGGCCATATTATTTAAAAAACGTCGTTACGAATTCATTCTGGAACTGGGAACTCAGACAGATTGCCTCTTTATTAGCTTGGAGTCTCCATTAATCACACGTAGCACTCCCCGGGTCAGAGCACTCCCCGCGGCACTGCTCGCTGGCCCTTTTATAAACACGCGTTTCTTTTCATAGTCACTCATGTGGGAGCTGCGCAGCGTTTGACTACAGAACCGCGTTTCCAAGCTTCCTGTGAGAACGTGGGCACGGACACAGTTGTGATGACCAGGATAAGAGAAGTGATGGGCACCGCTCAGAAGTTGCCCTCCTGATAAAAATAAAATTGTCCCGATCTGGCTCATTCTCACTGGCCAGGATGCAGATGCTGACTCTGGAGCTACAGAAACCTTCTTGAAACTAGAAGCAAAAGCCTTGTTGCTGGAAACCAAACATTGTCTCACGAATAGAAAGATGTGCACAGGAGACCAGAAGGCTGGTCAACCTTCATTGCTCTGAAAGGTCACAGCTAACCACTCCCTGTTAGAACGAGTCAGAAGAGAAACCAGATTGAGCAGGAAAAGATGTTGCATGATCCAAAAGTAAATACAAACGATTCACCTTGGAAAATGCTGCAATACAATTTCTAACTTACAGAAATAAAAATGGGATCTAGAAAATAAAACTCACTCCCCTTGTTTGCTTTTAAGATTGAAAACTATGGAAGGGGAGGGAGAATATCTGTATTCCCAGTGCTTATAGCTTATAGCAGAGTCAGCTCAAAGGGACTTAGGAACGTTTGTTGAATGACTGAATGAACACCTCACTGTTAAAGCAATATTTCATGTTGGAATTCATCCTGCCTCTGTTCTGCAGATTGGCATACAAAGGGAACATAAGAGTAGAGAGACAAAATATTTCGAGTCTTAAAAACTGTTGCCTACAGTGAATGCAAAGAATTAAGTAGAAGGAGGATGGAATGAGCGAATTTTATAGGGAAAACAGCATGTAAAAGTGACCTCTGCATGGGATCATACTAGCTGACTGCAGGAAGATACTGGACCTGTCTAATTCAGCAAATAGATAATCTCCTGACCCCACAATTCCACTCTTAGGTACTCAGCTCACAACACTGAAAACGGCGATTCAAATAAGTATATATGCAGCTGTGTTCATAAAGGCATCATTCACCATAGCCGAAAGGTAGAAACAAACCAACGCCCATGAATAGATGGATGGATAAATAAATCGTGACATAAATATGCTATCTAGCCATATGTATACAATGAAATGTTATTTTGTCATAGAAAGGCATAAAGTACTGATACATGGTGAACCGTGAAAGTGTTACACCAAGTAAAATCAGTCAGACATGCTAGGTCATATCATGCACAATTCCACTTATAGGAGGATTTGGATGAGACACATTGGTAGGAAAATGATGCAGAGAATGGAGAGAAATCACTGACAGGGAAGTGGTTTACTTTGGAGGCTGAAAGTGTTTCGGAACTAGATATGGAAGGCGGTTGGTTATACTAAATGCCCCGCAATTGTTCACTTTAAAGTGGTCAAGGATATGCTATGTGAATTTCATCTCAATGACTTTTTAAAGCAGACCCTATGCAGGCAGCAGGCAATTGCTGATTCTCACCATTGATGTTTTTATCTCTCTCTCCCTCTCTGAAGCCAGTAAGAATATACTTTAAAAAAGAAAGCAGCGATTCCTGCATTCTCATTACACGTGCAGGTGCAGATTGGGGTCGAGGGAAGTGTGTGCGTGTCTGCGGCTGGCAGTCTCCACACTCATATTCCCCGGGGAGCAATGTCGGAAGAGGGGGCATTTATAAGTTTTACATTTCCAGTAACACTGTCACAAGAAATTAAGCATAGCAGGAAAAGGGAAGCGATATTTTTTTTTAAGTTGAAAGCTTAAAAACAACTCTTATGATATCTCTCTCTTATCCGTGTTTCTAACTCTCTATTCCTCTCCCTTCCTCTCTGTAAAAAAGAAATAAAATATATTTTAAAAAAACTCTATGTGTCATTAATACCATTACACAATTACGGACATTTTCACATAATAATAATTTGCAGGAGAAAAGATAAGTTGGCTATTGAGGAAACTGTCTATGTCGTTTATCACTAAATCCTCTTCAGTGGAGGAGAATGCTTTCTGGCAGGGGGATCACTTCAGCTTTCCTAGACCAGGGCTCTGTCTATGGGAGGGTTGACTGAGAGTCCACAGGACAGATATAATGATAATAACAACATCGACGGGAGTGCTCACACTGTCAAACGCTTTCACTTCCTGTCACTGAACTAAGTAAATATTCTTTTCTTTTTCTTTCTTTTTTTAAATATAATTTATTGAGTTTTTACAAGTGAGGAAGGGAGAGGAATAGAGAGTCAGAAACATCGATGAGAGAGAGACATCGATCAGCCACCTCCTGCACACCCCCCACTGGGGATGTGCTGGCAATCAAGGTACATGCTCTTGACTGGAATCGAACCTGGGACCCTCCAGTCCACAGGCCAACTCTCTATCCACTGAGCCAAACTGGTTAGGGCTACATATTATTTTCTTGTCTAATACAACAGTTGAGTGCATAAACTCTGGACCCAGATAGTTTGCGGTGTTCCAATCTCAGCTCCGACCTGACTTTATCTCTCTGCCTCAATGTCCTCATCTGGAAAATGGGAGTAACAATCATACCTACTTCATAGGGTTCTCGTGAGGGTGAACTACGTTAATATACACAAAGCACTTAAGCAGGGTGCCTGGCACACAGCCAGCGCCATGAGGAGGTAGCTCTTGCCTGGCCAGGTTAGTTGGAGCAACATCCTGTGCACCAATGAGTTGTGGGTTCCATTTCCAGGCAAAGCTCCTGTGAGAGGCAACCCATCCATATTTTTTTCTCTTCTCTCTGCCTTCCTCTCTCTCTAAAAGTCAGTAAAACACATCCCCGGAGGGAGATTAGAGAGAGAGAGAGCGAGAGAAAGAGATCGAGGGTGCACTCTTGTCATTAGTCCTCACCAGTGGACTTGCTACACTCTCTGGGAATAAACTAAGGCCATCAAATTAGGTGAGTGACCTTGCTATACTCTCTGTGAATGAAATAAGGCAATCAAAGTAGGCGAGTGACATTTGGACACCTCGGCAGTGTCTCCCTCAGTCCTGAGCCCTGTAGGGTGGACACAGCCTTGAACTTGCCCTTTTGGGTGGTGGCCCTAGTTTGACCTCATCCCGCCTGCCTGCTGTGGTGACCGGGCAGCACCCAGGGAGAGTGACAAGGCAGTCATTGCAGAGTAAAAGGGCGCTGACCGAAACAGCTACCAGCAAAGCACAACCGCCACACCCCCGCCCCCTGGTTGGGACGAGGTGTCTTTTGTCCAATCTCAGATGTCACCTCCACACACATTGGCGCTGGCAGCTGGCAGCGGCTCACCCCGAGAAAGCAGAGCCGCCCGCACATGCGGGCCCGCTCCCGGGACCCTCTCGGGGGGACTGCTTCGCACAAATGAGGTGAGAACGGAGCTGTGCAGAAGAATGCGTGTCACCCGCGATTACCGTGATGCCCGGCCGGTGCCCCCGGTGCGCACACAGGACGTCAACATGCATTTCTCCGGGTCTCTGCTTCCAGGAGGGGACGTGGGGATGAATGGGAAACGCCGGCTCCGGCTCCCAACTGCCACACGGGGGCCCTCCTTATGAATGGGGGAGCCCGCACCCCATTCGTTAGCACACACACGTCCCTTTCCAATAAAGACGTGAACAGGCCACAACCCACCGCCGGGAAATAAATGGGTCACTGCTTTGACCAAAGAGAGCCTTGTCTGCAGTGTGTGTGGATGCCAAATCGGATTATATAGTATTAGAGAGGGTGGTGGGGAATTTTGATTTTTTTTTTTTGGGGGGGTGTTAGATTTAGCAGTAGTTTTTGTAG
>PVJN01006124.1:0-55600 GCA_004026805.1 Lasiurus borealis | reverse complement strand
CGATGAGAGAGAGACATCAGTCAGCCGCCTCCTGCACGCCCCACACTGAAGATGTGCGCACAAGCAAGGTACATGCCCCCAACTGGAATCGAACCTGGGACCTTTCAGTCCGCAGACAGACGCTCTATCCACTGAGCAACACCGGTCTCAGCTCAGCTGAATTTCTTGGTTAAGAAAATAAACAGGACAGTTAGGCGAACCTACCAGCTTCCTGCAAACTGTTGTGTGGAATGCTTTAACCTACAGCAGCAATGTGGAGATGTGTGCTTTAGGTTTTGAGTTGAATAGAAAAGCCCAGACTCTGAGTGATGCTTCGTTTATTGTTATTCACAGTGATGACATCTGTGTGTTTCCCAAAACCTGATATGAACCTTGGCCTTTATAATTTAAGGTTAATATTTTAAGTCATAACCCCAGGTAGCAAATATTTTAGAGAGTACCATCAGCATCCCACTATATGTAATTTCTAAGACGATTTTTAAAGCTGCAGTGTGCCATAGGCAATGTGCCAAAGGAATGTTTATTTATTGTCAAACCAATGTGATATCTGAAAAAATATTTCGAAAGACATTATGACATTTTAAAACATTATTTCAGTGTTCACTAATGCAACCCTGTGAAACGGGCTAAATAAGTGGGTTAAAAGAGCAACTGGGGTGAAATAAGGCTTATATTATACTCAGAGGTTTTAAAATGTAGTGTTCAGGCCAGCCATAGTACAAATGCTGTTGGTTCTATGGCACTAGAACCAACCACCTAAAATGCAGCGTTCTGGCACAACTGGCTTGGTAGTTGAGTGTCAACCTGTAATCCAGGAAGTCATGGTTCGATTCTCGGTCAGGGCATATGCCTCAGTTGTGGGCTCCATCCTCAGTGTGGGGCATACAGGAGGCAACAGATCAATGATTGTCTCTCATCATTGAGATTTCTATCGCTCTCTCCCTCATCCTTCATCTCAGAAATTAATAATATATTTTTTAGTAAATAAATCTATAATAATACAAGCATAATACACTCATTAGAGTGGATGTCCTTCCGGGTGACCTTCCAGATGAAGCTGGGGCTACGAGGGAATTCTGTGTTCTGGGGGAAGGAAGGCCTACTTCATGCATCGGGCTTCTGGTAAATCAATCAATCCATCAATCAATAAATAAAATGTAGCGTTCTGCCTTGATTTCTCTTTCTGGTTCTGGTGAATGTGATAATCTGCTCCTTTGAACTAAGACAGTGGTCGGTAAACTCATTAGTCAACAGAGCCAAATATCAACAGTAAAACAATTGAAATTTCTTTGGAGAGCCAAATTTTTTAAACTTAACACCACTTCTTCTAAATAGATTCGCCCAGGTCATGGTCTTTTGTGGAAGAGCCACACTCCAGGGGCCAAAGAGCCACCTGTGGCTCGTGACCCAGAGTTTGCTGATCTCGGAGCTATGAGAAATGAAGGATGCACCCTCTTCTTCCTCCTCTCACCTGCGCTCTCAGCCAGTGTAATGCCTGACCACCAGCTTAGACCTTTGGCGGTCCAAGATAAAGGCTCTCATCAAAGGCTGTCTGCAGGGTGCAGGGTAATAGCAAAAGCCTCATCCTAAACTCATTTTGACAATTCAACTCCCACTTGCAGTAAAAACCCAGTTAGTAGCAGGGAGGAGTAGCTAACAGCAATTGAGCACTGACTATATGCTAAGTGCTGTGCTTGTATGATCTCATTCAATCCTTGTACCAACAGCAATCCTACTGCATTTCCATGGTGAAACGAGGCTTTATAACAGCTATGGCAGGTATTTACTGAGTATTTACTATGCGTTAAGTGTTTGTGTTACTTTCACTCTCTCATTTAATTCCCAGGTCCAGCCTATGGTCTTACAATCAGAGATTATTTCAGTTCATGGTGTCTTCCTGGGAGACCACGGTCACTTGCCTTCCTTTCTCCCCCTCATGCAAATCTGGTGTCTACTGTGCTTCAACTATAACATGAGCTAATGACAGGGATGAGGAAGAAATTTAAAAAGAAGGGAAAGGGAGAAGAAAGAAGGAAAATATAATGTATGGACTTGCCATTTAAATGTGAGGACCCAGACTTAATTTTTCTTAATTCTCACTGTCACATTGAAGGTGGGTATGTTTATTCTTCCCATGTTAAACAGGAGAAAATCAAGGCTTGCCAAAGTGACGTACTTCTGGCGAGTCCCAGGGACCTGCAAGTGAGTTGTCAAACACTAGAACCCCGTTTGCACATCCCTGAGTTCACACATCTGGCCGACCTTGCTGCCTCTGGCCACACCCGTGGAAACAGCGGCCATGACCCTTCCTGACAAACAAGGAGCGGATCGGGGCTGGTTCCACAGGACACTGTTTCCGGGGTGGAGCAACAGGGGGAGGAGATGAACTTCCCCCGCAAAATCCTCTTCCAGGGAGGGCTCACTGCACCATAAGGCAATTAATTGCACCAGAACCAACCAGTTGCACCATTGGAGGACTTTTGCACCAGAAGCAACCACCAGCGGTGCCATAAGACAACTCATGGCACCAGGACCAGCCCATGGTTTTGCCCGAGAGCTCTGGCAAAGAGCTCGATTTTGCAGACATTAGAGAAGGTGGAGACCATGCTGACCCTTAGCATGATGTAACTGCTCTCTCTCCCTCTCCTTTCTCTCCATTAGTGTCACATTGATTTCATTGTTGTTTCTGTGTACATCTTTTTTTTAAAAATATGTTTTATTGATTTTTTACAGAGAGGAAGGGAGAGGGATAGAAAGTTAGAAACATCGATGAGAGAGAGAGACATAGATCAGCGGCCTCTTGCACACCCCCTACTGGGGATGTGCCCGCAACCAAGATACATGCCCTTGACCGGAATCGAACCTGATACCTTTCCAGTCCACAGGCCGACTCTCTATCCACTGAGCCAACCCGGTTTCGGCTCTATGTCCGTCTTAAGATGCCTCAATTATCCTTTAAGAAAAGTGGGGAGTGGTCAGTGTTCTCTGAAGAGGATCATGAACTATTGATAGGTTAGACTTGACCTTGGCTGTTTAGCTTAACTTCTCTCCCTGGACTGTGAGCCTCTTCCTGAGAGCAGGGATTTCATTTGCTTATGGATGAATCCCTCAAAACCTTCACAGGGCCTTGGTAGACAGGTTTGTTCGTTTATCCAATTGACACAGTTCAGGGTTAACACACGCAGACAACGGCTATGTAAATAAGAGATAACATAGGCTTGAGAAACAGGTGTTTGAAATCACCATTTTAGGAAACAGAGTGAAACGTCTCTTCTCCTCTCAGGCCACGCACAGCAGAAGTGGGTGCGTGTGAATCTTAACCAAAGCAGCTTTCTTTTACAGTTAGAATCTCAAAGAAATAGACTGTTTTGCTTTTTCCTCACAAGAGTTACCATTCTTAGCAAAGAGAGAAATGTAATAATGTTGGGGATAAAAGGAAGAAAGGTTATTTTCATCCTGATGCAGAAGAAACTAGCAGTAGATTCTGCTACACCACAAAGACCAGCCAGAGACCGGTCTCCAGGAAGTTGAGAGTCCACCCCCTCACACCAGACCTCACCCAAGTTTTCCCAAGTCCTCTCCCTTTCCTTTTTTTTTATATGTATATATATATATTTTAAATATATTTTATTGACTTTTTACAGAGAGGAAGGGAGAGAGAAAGTCAGAAACATGGATGAGAGAGAGACATCGATCAGCCGCCTCCTGCACGCCCCACAGTGGAGATGTGCCCGCAACCAAGGTACATGCCCCCGACCGGAATCGAACCTGGGACCTTTCAGTCCGCAGGCCGACGCTCTATTCACTGAGCCCAACCGGTCTCGGCTCTCCCTTTCCTTCCTACCCACCTCCCGGCCTCTCAGTGCCAGCAATGTGTCTGCAGCCTTAAAAAGACACCCTCCTGACCTTGACATTAGCGTTCAGCAGGCCAGGGAGGGCATGGCAGCATCTCCATCCTCCCGGGCTCTCCCGCAGCTCTCACCTCCCTGGCTTGGGGCTCCTGGCAGGTGCGCTTCCAGCTGAATGGCCCCCTTCCCGGGCTCGGCCGGTGCCTCCGTTCATACGCATGTAACAGCCTCAGTTGTCTTCGGGGCACACACACATGTCATCATCGGGGTAAGCGCGCCTCTCCGGCTTAGCGTCCCCCATAACGGCAGCCTCGCAGAATTGTTTGAGGCAATTAAAATCATCATTACAGACATCAACACGAATTAGAGGCCGCTGGTAAAGCGATGCCGGTAATCGCGGGGGGCAGCTCTAATGAAAGGTTAAACACTGTGGTTGTTTTTTATTATTGATGAGGTGTGAACGGTGCGCCCAGGAGTGCAGAAAAGTGGGGGTGAAGGGGGGGGTGGCTCTTGGCCCAGAAGCCAGAAGAGCGGAGCTGTAAACACAACCGAACAAAAGGCACAGGTCAGGCCACAGAGACCATAAGAAATCACGGCGGGGACTCATGTGGCCGTGGCCCTGGTGGCATGAGGAAGGGGTTCGGCGCCCACAGCCTCGCTCAGAGCAAGCGCCCCCTGGCAGGGGCTGTGCCTGCATCCCTGTCTGACCGAGCGGCCGCTGTGACTCTGGAGGACAGTCAGGAGCCTGCGCCCCCATCCCAGTGCAGGTGACACTGACATTGCAAATGGGCGGGGCTCGAAGAGGATTGTTGCAATTAGTAAATCACTCAGGTACGGCGCTAAGCGGTTGAAAAATCAGTGTAATAAATGACTGTGCTATCTTAAGAAAAAAAGAAAACATCCTGCATTTAGTACAGGTATGTTGGGATCATTCAAAAATTGACCGGTGTGGCTCAGTGGATAGAGCATTGGCCTGTGGACTGAAGGGTCCCAGATTTGATTCCAGTCAAGAGCATGTACCTTGGTTGCAGGCACATCCCCAGTAGGAGGTGTGCAGGAGGCACCTGATCCATGTCTCTCTCTCATCCATGTTTCCAACTCTCTATCCCTCTCCCTTCCTCTCTGTGAAAAATCAATAAAAGATATTTAAAATAATTGAATTATGAAAGACTTCATGTGGAAACAATACAGAAATTGCTATTTAAAAATATATATATTTTTATTGATTTCAGAGAGGAAGGGAAAGGAAGAGAGAAACATCAAGGATGAGAGAGAATCACTGATCAGCTGCCTCCTGCACTCCCCACTGGGGACTGAACCCGCCACCTGGGAATGTGCTCTGGACCAGAATCGAACCCGGGACCCTTCAGGCCACAGGCCGATACTCAATCCACTGAGAAAACTGGCTAGGACCAGAAATTGCTCTTTTAAAAATTAAGGTTAAGATTAAGGTGTAACAGCCAGGTTTTAAAAAAGCTCAGATTCCATCGCATTTGCCTTTTTTTTTTTTTAATAATAACACAAATGAGATGAGCTTACAGTTGCCTCTGCGCTCGCTGTCACTTCATCTTCCCCTGAGGTCTTTCTCATCCACGTTGTGACACTTGTATTTTTGTTGGTATTCTCCGTAAACCATCTACAGGACTCGATGGGTTTTGTAATTTACATAAATGACTTTACTGTTAAGTGTTCCTGGACCTTACAAAAGTTTTCCCCAATTTTTTTTCACTCAACCTTAATCCTGAGACCGTCAATAGTGATGTAACTGGTTCATTCACTTTAGATTCCTTATAGCATCCAGTCATTCATCACTCATGTGTTCACTCAATGAGGTGTTTATTGAGGGCATACTTCATCTGGCCGTGGTGCAAGAGATGACAGAGCAGCCAGCTCAATGGATGGAATGGCGGCTGTTGACACACCTTCTTCTAGGGCAGTGGTTCTCAACCTGTGGGTCGCAACCCCTTTGGGGGTCGAACGACCCTTTCATAGGGGTCGCCTAAGACCAGCGGAAAACACCTATTTCCCATGGTTTTAGGAACCAAAAGACCTCTCCTCGGTATAGCAAAGTGTAGCCATGTAGTTTACTGTTGTCCTATGAAGACTGTTGCCCATGCTACATCACGATTCAAGACAACATTTCATTTATTTGTCATTAGAAATAAATATTTCACAATATATAATGACATATTGTTTTTGTGATGAATCCCTATGCTTTCATTATGTTCAATCTGTAACAACGAAAATACATCCTGCCTATCAGATATTTACATTACAGTCCACAACAGTAGCAAGATTACAGCGATGAAGTAGCAACGGAAGTAATTTTAAGGTTGGGGGTCACCACCACATGAGGAGCTGTCTTAAAGGGTCGCGGCCTTAGGAAGGTTGAGAACCGCTGTTCTAGGGAATAGGTTGCCATGAATGTGTCCTTTCTTTTGGGGACGTTTTCAAGTCTCTTGTGTTACAAACAGAGCCTCCCTCACTCCCCAAACAACTGTAAACATTAGTACTTGTGTACCTGCCTGAGAAGAGAAGTGAAAGAGATGGAATATTGGTTTTGAAGGCTGGGCACACCTTTAATTTCAATGCATAGTGCAGAGTATGACGTAAATCTGTGTTATCATGTTATGCTAACTTTATACACGTTTGATGGCTATAGGTGAGCCCATGTAGCTATTTATAGTCTCGTTACAATGGTCTTATCTAGCTTCATAGCTTTTTTAAAATAAATAAATAAATATATATATATATATATATATATATATATATATAT
The DNA here is from genome assembly GCA_004026805.1 of Lasiurus borealis. Lineage (NCBI taxonomy): Eukaryota > Metazoa > Chordata > Mammalia > Chiroptera > Vespertilionidae > Lasiurus > Lasiurus borealis. Next base: position 48,976 of record PVJN01006124.1, on the reverse strand, counting down.
ATATATATTATTGATCTTTTACAGAGAGGAAAGGAGAGGAAAAGAGAGCTAGAAACATCGATGAGAGAGAAACATTGATCAGCTGCCTCCCGCACGCCCCCTACTGGGGATGTGCCCGCAACCAAGGTACATGCCCTTGACCTGAATCAAACCTGGGACCTTTCAGTCCCCAGCCCGATGCTCTATCCACTGAGCCAAACCGGTTTTGGCTAACTTCATAGGTTTTGCACCCAGGTGGATGTATCATGGTTTTGCACGTGCATTTGCAACAGAATCTTATTTGCAAAGAAATATGGAAATCGGCAAACGAGTAATATCTTTATAGTTTTTCCACCTTCCTCTTTATTGCTAGGTAATTCGAAAAGAACCTTCTGGCTTTTTAGAAAACTAACAGTGCATTCTGCCTCTGCCGTGTTACCTTGGAATAAACGTCTCCATTCATAGACTCAGTTCCCATCTCCTAGTAGAGAGGGTTAAACCCCGTTAGAGTTTTACATAGTCAGAAGTGGGACCTAAAGTAGTTTTAAATGTTATGAAAAGTTATTGTATTTTTAAATAGACTTTGATTGATTTCAGGGAGAAAGGGAGAGGGAGAGATAGAAACATCAATGATAAGAGAGAATCTTTGATTGGCTGCCTCCTGCATGCCCCCTACTGGGGATCAAGCCTACAACTTAAGTATGTGCCCTTGATTAAAATCGAATCCGGGACCAATCAGTCTACAGGCCAATGCTCTACCATTGAGCCAAACCAGCTAGGGCAAAAGTTATGAAAATATTTTAGATTATGATTTTATGTCATCTAAAATGTATTTTTATCTTTTTCTTGAGATTTTAGAAATAATTCTTCCCATTTCAAAACTAATCAAATGATTTTTTCTTTGCTTATGTGCTTTCTTATAGAATGAAAGAATGCCATATCTGAACAGCTCTCTTTTCATTTCAGAGGTTCAGAGCAGTTAGATTATTTTTAAAGCTTATAAAGTTGTTAAATAATAAGCAAGATGCACTTATTAGCAATTGAAATAAGGACGGTTGGAATACAAGTCGAAAAAAGATGAAAGACTTTTGTAGTGATTAAATGAAAAGACTACCGGATTACACTCATCCCAAGAACTAGCTAATAGCAGCGGCTTTGCAGCGCTCATTATTCCAGGAATTATTAAATCGTTTTCAAATAAGGAAAGTGCGAGACTCAATTAATTTCCACGAGATGCTTGATGGCATTATTAGAAGAAGCGCGGATCAATATTATTATTATCACTTCAATTATTAAATGCGATTACAGCCTTCCCTAAACCTCCTTAGTCTGGGCATCCTGTTTAAAATAACTTTCAGAGTCAGTTTTAAAATATCGGTCTGTGATCAATAAGAAATAAGCAGGAGTCCAGGAAACCATCCCTATGTCCACACAGACATCTAGCAAAATGAATTCCACTTCCAGACCCGTCAGCCTGCCCTTGAGCTGTGTGTACCCCTGTGTTAACATCTCCCCTTCCAAGTCGCTCAGCTGACCCATGCCAGAAACCTAGCAATGATATTTTATTCCGCTGAGCCTTTTTCTCAGCGTGCAAAGTGCTTTTGCAGCATCGGTGCATGTAATCTTGGCAACCTTTCTGTGAGGCAGGCAGGAAGATGGGGGACCCCTGTTTTATGAATGGAAGGCTGAGGTTCAGTGAGGCATCCTCAGATCCAGGGCTAGGAGGCAGTGTGAGGGCGAGAACCCTTTTCCCTGCTTCCTTCTTGCTGCTTCTTGCCACTGTGTGCATCTCACGTTTCCTCTGATCTCCCCGGGCGCTCAGGACCCTGTGTGTATTGCTATGAACATTTAACACATTTAATTGCACGCATGCGTATACACATATGTAAACACGCATGCTATTGCATGCATGTATACACATGTGTACATTCCCTTCACCCATGTGAATGAACTGTGACCAAAAAGGAGTATACTAGCACTCTAGGATCTGCAGAAACTAACCTGTGTTTCTCAACAGAGCAAAAAAACGAACACAAGCAATGTCACCTTCAGCCCAAGTCCCTTGGAGTTAATAAGTGCCCCTGTGCCTACCGGAACAGGATAAAACCAAAAAAAAAAAAAAATCCTAAATCTGAGAGATCAGAGAAGCTTAATATAGCACCGAACCATCCCTTGCTAAGAGGCTCCAGATGGTAGGGGAATAGGGGCTGCAGAGGGAGCTGGGAGAGCGAGAGGCCCCGAAAGTACCCGCCGCGAACACTCGCAGCGTGACAATGACATTGCTTCACTGAAAACGGGATAACCCAACGGGCAGGCAGCCCGGGGAGGTGTGGGCTCGCTTAAGCGCCACTTCCACTTCGGATGGATCCCTTCTGATCGTCATAAATGTCCGCGCCACCGCGTCTCATTTCCTCTCATTTAAGGGAAGCGACTAGGAATAGAAAGCACATTCAGGATCCGAGGTCTTAGCCTTGCAAAGGTTACACTTAGGCGATGCGCTGAAATGAGGAAAACAGATTCTGTATCGTGTTCCTTCTTTCTCCAAAATGGAATCAACGCTGGGTTTCCCTCACTGTCTCGGGGAGTCAACGTGGTAACTGGATCATTTTTAAAAAAATATATTTTATTGATTTTTTACAGAGAGGAAGGGAGAGAGATAGAAAGTCAGAAACATCGATGAGAGAGAGACATCGATCAGCCGCCTCCTGCACGCCCCACAGTGGAGATGTGCCCGCAAGCAAGGTACATGCCCCCGACTGGAATTGAACCTGGGACCTTTCAGTCTGCAGGCCGACGCTCTATCCACTCAGCCAAACCGGTCTTGGCGTGGATCATTTGTTAATGGCTTAATTGCAACGTTCAAGATTTCAATCATCCCTTAAACTAGCAAGTGAGGCTTTTAATACACGATTTGAAAAAAAAAAATCGACCTCTTGTGAGAGGGTATTGATACGGGGCACGTGCCAGCTGCACCTGTCATTGACACTGGACAGGGAGAGCGATCAAACGTGCTGATGGGAATGCAAATGGCTTCAGCACAGCCATGCACAATGTATATCTATCTTCCTTCCGGCTTGTTTCCCGGGAACTATTTCAAAGTCTCTTTTACATGCCAGTCACCCCTAACTGCCAATTAGGTTTCTGAGGACGGAAAACAAACTACATACATTGGATTAGAAGAAAAGAACAGTTGCGATCAGTGTGGGTAGTAACCTTTATGGCCCTGACCCTATGAGGCCTTAGAGATTGGATGGTGAGAAGTAGTGCAAGCTTTCCGGAGGGATGGAGACTCACGGATTCGGCTAGTACAGGGGCCCATGGGGGAGAGGACTGCCCCATTCAGAGGTAGCGTTCACTAGGATCCCATTCCTTCTACAGTGGTACCTCAAGATACGAGTGCCCTAACATACGAGATTTTTGAGATATGAGCCATCAAGCGAGCGATTTTTGCTTTGAATTACGAGCAACAGTTGAGATACGTGTAATCGCACGGATAGGACAGCTGCACAGGACCCACCAGTTTACCAAGGAATCGAGCGTCTCATAGTTTCCCACGCCTCAAGGTTATGAAACAAATTAAACTCGTATCTCGAGGTCCCACTGTACTTCATCACGGTAACAAAGGACACTCCTTAAAACACATCTCTGGCTTTTGGTGGTCAGTGGAATGAAGAGCTCCTACTTTTTCAGAGGCACACTGTTCATGCAGAAGGCTTGGGGCGGGGGCAGGGGGGAGACCTGGTCATGAGGATAAACAGAAAGAGGGACCCCAACTGGTGGCCTGAGGGGGGCAAAGGGAGACAGAATCAGTGGAAAGTTTTGTACCAGGTCAGTTGTTTCAAGGTCCAAGGAGGTCATGCCAAAAGGGAGAAGCCAGGAAGAAATTCCAGGAGGCGGAAAGGGGAGGAAGAAAGAAAGAGCTCATGCCAGCGGCTGCATCCTGGACACAGATGCTGCAAGGGGATTCTAGCAGGCAGAGGCCATTGATACCCACTGCCATTTGGTCATCTTTTTTTAAAAAAAATATATTTTATTGATTTTATTGAGAGGAAGGGAGAGTGATAGAAAGTTAGAAACATCGATGAGAGAGAGACATTGATCATCCGCCTCCTGCATGCCCCCTGCTGGATATGTGCCTGCAACCAATGTACATGCCCTTGACCAGAATGGAACCTGGGATCTTTCAGTCCCCAGGCCAATGCTCTATCCATTGAGCCACACCTGTTCCAGCCATTTGGTCATCTTTACAGGAAGCGGCACCGGCCGCACAAGCAGAGCCTGGCCGTTTCAGGAGTGAGTCCTCCTTATTGAAAGGACAGTCCCAACTTCCTTCTGCGTGATTGCAAATTTGAGCACGAGCTTCGGCAGCGAGCTGATTAACCTGCACAGTCAACGGGCTGCACATTATTTAACGGAATATTTCAAAGCAACGCCTCCACCAGCTGTGGGATGATGAAACACTAAGAGGTCAGATTTTTCTGTGAGTGTTTCTGGGCAAATATGTTTTACAAAACGGTTTATACAAATGTTCTGACTAAAGGAGGGAATGGAACAAAGCCAGGGCCGCAGCTCCACCAGGACAAATTCCACTGATCATTTCTGGAGGGGGGATCAGAACGGAGTGGTTTAGGGCTTAGATCGGGGGCCTCTCTGGACTCAGAGTCACATTGTGGCCTCCTCAGCTTCTGCTTGTGTGACAGCCAGCCAGTCACTCGCTGGTTCCGCTGCTCCGAAGAGAAACGAAGGAAACATACATCCTTGAGTGAAAATTAAGTAACACTGATGAAGCACTAGGAGCAATACAGTGGCACTTCGAGATACGAGTTTAATTCGTTCCGTAACCTTGAGGCGTGGGAAACTATGAGACGCTCAAGTCGCGGTAAACTGGTGGGTCGTGTGCAGCCGGCCGATCCGCGTGATGACTCCTAATGTTGCTCGCATTTCAAAGCAAAAATCGCTCGCTGGACGGCTCGTGTCTGAAACACCTCCTATGTTAGGGCACTCGTATCTCGAGGTACCACTGTACTCCATTCTCAGTGACATGCAATCATATATGTGGGGCATTCATAGACATATCACCCAAACAGTATGATTTAGCATCCACTCTTTCCCATCAGCACTGATACTGAACACATTTAGCACATGTGTATGCATACACATGCAGAAAATGTGTGAAGATTGGTCAGACAGCTCTCATTATGAGTGCTATTCTGGAAATGCCAACGCTCTGAGTGCGGCTTGCACATAGATTGCATGTCCTGATGGGCAGTAACATCCTTTTCTTTTAATTGCTAGAATTCCAAGCATCCCTTGCCCCAGTCGTTCACTATCTGTTTCCAGGCTGATTTTGAAGGTCCGGGTCCGGGTTGCTAAGCAAATTCTCAGCCTGAGAATAGTGCCTTTAAACAGCACAGCGTGGACAGGACAGATAAGAGGGAGAACGGTGCCACAGGCCATCTTAATTCACCTTTTTCTCTGAGTCACACCCTGAGTCAGAAAGCAGGAGCTGGAATGGTTAGGGAATTGGTGGTTATAACGCCACCCGGTTAAAAGGCCCTCAGACAGAACCCTTGCGCGAAACTGTACACATCTTTATGGGGGATACCCCAAATGGGGGGGTTAGAATCTGTTTCATATCATTTCACTCACTGAGGTTGTTGGTTCAGTGGTACCTCGAGATACGAGTGCCCTAACATACGAGATTTTGAGATACAAACCATCCAGTGAGCGATTTTTGCTTTAAATACGAGCAACATTTGAGATAGGAGTAATCGCGCAGATCAGCAGGCTGCACACAACCCACCAGTTTACTGCGACTCGAGCGTCTCATAGTTTCCCATGCCTCAAGGTTACAGAATGAATTAAACTCGTATCTCGAGGTACTACTTACTTGGTAAAATCTAGGGGTTTTTGATGAGTAGCACCAATTTTTAAAATATATATATATATATATTTTCTTGATTTTTTACCGGGAGGAAGGGAGAGGATAGAGAGTTAGAAACATTGATAAGAGAGAGAGAGACATCGATCAGCTGCCTCCTGCACATCTCCTACTGGAGATGTGCCTGCAACCAAGATACATGCCCTTGACCAGAATCAAACCTGGGACCTTTCAGTCTGCAGGCCGATGCTCTATCCACTGAGCCAAACCGGTTTCCGCAAGTAGCATCAATTTTATTGTGACCATGACTGCGTGCCCATGACTATAAATAGTTGATCTGTTGGTTGCTGTGTCTAGTTTGGATCTATCATACAATCACATTGTTGATAGACACACAGGAAGGGTTTACCATTTTTGTGCCACTAAGCCATGTATCTGTCAAGATATCAAGGGGCTCTTGGTCAATTAAAAAATATATATATATATATATTATTGATTTTTTTACAGAGAGGAAGGGAGAGGGATAGAAAGTCAGAAACATCGATGAGAGAGAGACATCAATCAATTGCCTCCAGCACGCCCCACACTGGAGATGTGCCCGCAAGCAAGGTACATGCCCCCGACCGGAATCAAACCTTGCACCCTTCAGTCCACAGGCCGATGCTCTATCCACTGAGCCAAACCAGTCTCGGCTCGTGGTCAATTTTAAATGGCTTGGCGCTCACTCAGCATATGAGATCCAATGAAATAAGGTGAGAGAACATGGCAGGGATGGTAAGGAAGCTGTGGATCTAGAATGAGGCATGCGGCCTACTCCTGTGATCTAGAATTCAGCCCAAGGAGAGGCTGGGAAAGGGACAGAAACTTCGCATGAAGAGACAATGAACCCAAAGAGTTTGTTGGAGCAACGCATCCAGGGTTTACCAGAAGCACGTGGCAGGTAGGCAGAGTACATCTGTGGCAAACAGTGCCAACAACAGCAATCAGAACGCACCTCCTCTACTCTCTCCAGACAGGAGGACACCGAGCCAGGACGATGGGTGTTCATCAGAGAGCAGAACCTGCAGAACGCTCGATTACAGCGATCCAGAGGGCAGTGCGCAAAGCATCAACCAAGCCACTGAGAGTGCTGCCACCCGCCCGCCATGCATCCCAGCGTGGCACCTGCTCTGGTGGAACCACCCCCCTCAGAACCGAAGGCAGATGGCACCCAGGACGGCCAGGGCTCCTGCCTTCCTCTGCCAGACTCTCTTCCCGAGCCAGGCGCGTCAGGGCCAGAAACGGATGAGGTAAGTGGTGATTAAGGCTGAGTGGCTGTTGTTAATTCAGCAACACTTTAAAATAATTGAACATGAATAAAATGGCAAGTTCTAATCAAAGTCCTTGGGGAATCCATTTGAAAGCTACATAATGCAACGTTAGTTCATCATGACTAATACCGTGATAATTAATTCTAAATGATAAAATAATGACTGTCTTCTTCTGGGCCGGGATCTCTGTGCCAGCCAAGAGGCGCCCTGGCGTTTAACCTGGGCATGAGTGAGGGGTGTGGACGAGGGAGATGGACAATCCTTTTGCCCTGAAACTTTTTTTTAACTCAGTGTTTCCCTAGTGGCCTGCTTTGTTCGCGTTATCGGGATTCAGATGGGGACATTCCCCATTATGTGGCCATATTCAGCCAGGACAGGGGCAAGGCTAAGAGACTCCTGATGTGAATGCGAAGGTTTGAGAGCCCAAGGCATCCAGGAGACAATGACATTGACAATGTTTGCTGGAAGAGCTTTGGAGATGTAAGCGGTGACCTCTGTGTTCCCAATAGCGCCTCATAATGGGATGTTGACACTGCCTATTGGAAAACAAGGTGCTTGGAAGGCAAGGAGCCTATTGGACTGGCCCTAATTGAGGGGCACGGTTGATCTGAATTGGGGAGCCCTCCCGGGGAGAAGAACAGTAATCATGAGCACTGGGGGAGGGACACTCCCCAATGCTTGCAGCAAGGCACCCCAACAGCAATCAGGAAGCCCCCAGAGGCAGAGGGTGTTTCCAGAACATTACCCTAGAGAAATCGGGTGGCAGCACCAAATGCTCGAACACGGAATGAAAATAAATCGGGTGATTTTTAGTAAACTTTTGAGACTGGTTATAACCTAGCAAATAACTGGCAGAAAAAGGAGTGGAAAAAGCAAAGAATAAAAAGCTAGCCAAAACTGGTTTGGCTCAGTGGATAGAGCGTGGCCTGCAGACTGAAAGGTCAAGGGCATGTATCCTGGTTGCGGGCACATCCCCAGTAGGGGCATGAGGAGGCGGCTGATTGATGTCTCTCTCCCATCATTGTTTTTAACTTTCTATCCTTCTTCCTTCCTCTCTGTAAAAAATCAATATTTTTTAAAAAAATAATAAAAATCTAAATTACAACCCAGCTCAATGGGTGAGCATCAACCTAGGAACCAGGACGTCAGGGTTTGATTCCCAGTCAGGACATATGCCTGGGTTGCAGGCTCGATCCACAGTGTGGAGCATGCAAGAGGCAGCCAATCAATGATTCTCTCTGATCATTGGTGTTTCTATCTCTCCCTGCCTCTCTCTTCCTCTCTGAAATCAATAAAATTATATTTTAAAAACCACTAAATTGCTGAAACCGGTTTGGTTCAGTGGATAGAGCGTCGGCCCGTGGAACGTCCCGAGTTCGATTCTGGTCAGGGGCATGTACCATGGTTTCGGGCACATCCCCAGTGGGTGGCATGCAAGAGGCGGCTGATCGATGTCTCTCTCTCATCGGTGTTTCTAACTCTCTATCCCTCTCCCTTTCTCTCTGAAAATCAATAAAAATATATATTAAAAAAAAACACACTAAATTGCAAACAAATGAAATGTGGGGTGGGAGGAGGGGGAAGAGGGGAACGGGGGATAAATGGTGATGAAGGAGAATCCACTTGGGTGGTGAGCCCATACAATAGACAGATGATGTGTTAATACAATTGTACACCTGAACCCTACATAATGTCACCCCAATAAACTCAGTTAGACATCAAAGGCAAAGCCAAGTATAAAGGGGCGAGTTGGGTCTCATCGGGAAGTGTGAACTGGCCTGGTTCTGCTGTTCAGAAGGAATTGATGTTGGTCAGCCGCCTGGCAGCGAAGATGGCTCCTATTGGGCAAAGCAGAACTGACAGTCCGCGGCCATTTGTTTGTCTAATGACGATGATTTACCACTTCCCTGCGAGTCATTTATTACTGTGACACATCTAGGTCGACCTCGGTTCAAGTGCAGGCTGCTGTCCTTTAGTAAACCGCGGCCGAGATCTCACCCACTCAGCGATTCCAAACCTCGAGGTAGCGGTAGGGGTTTCGGTCGCGGGTCTCATATTCCATCCACATCCTTTCTGCTGAATGCACTTGATATTTTACCTTCACGATGGTGTGTCAAACGGTTCCGCTTTCATCTAAACAGAATGGCTGCCTTGCCTGCCGGTTCTCAGCTCTGTATTTTCCAACTTCCTAAAAAACGATCAACAGAGGATGCTACCCGCAAGCCCCATTTACCTAGCTTCCCCCCTAAAGATAAAGAATGCGGGATATTTTACAAGAGTCTAAATTCCACGCGGGAACTCAACGGGGTGAGACGCTTTGACAATTTGATCTTTGGCTTGTACCTTCTTTTCCTTGAGTGCTCTCCTTAGCTCTGGGGGTAATCGCCGTGACCCCAGCTCACTCCTCCGGATGCTTTTGATTGTCTCAGCGTCAGCGTCTTTATTAGTTCTTACGGATCTTTGACCTCCTCCGCAGTGTCCTTCGTTAATTGGACCATAGTGTTGAGTTGTTAGCTTGACACCGTAGGTGGCTGTGCTTTTCAGACATGGAGTGTCATGTTTCTTTAAGATGAGCTTACGAATTCATATCCTGTCTTAGGGGCACCTCAGGAAACCCTGTGCACAGAGCAGCTACCTAAGTGGAGTAATAAACCTCCTATCGTCATGGATGAAAGAGGGCAACCCTTCTTGAAAATTCAGATAAAATGCTGCATGCATGGCACTGCACGTCATATATTTATATGAAATGTCAAGTCTGAAAAGGAGAAATAAAGACTTTAACATGTTTAGCATGTTGCAATGTCTCAGCATATGGGAAAATATCTCAAAGCATGGGTTATGTGTCTTCAATTTTATTGAGTAACTAGAGGACCGGTGGATAAAAATCGTGCATTTGGGGATTGGGGGGTCTCTCAGCTCAGCCTGTGCCCTCTCGCAGTCTGGAAGCCCTTGGGGGGATGTCCGACTGACAGCTTAGGTCTGCTCCCCCATGTCTGCGGCACTCGCCAGCTGTGAGCCTGGCTCAGAGCTTCTGGCTGAACAGCACTCCCCCTGTGGGAACACACCAATCACCAGAGGGCAGCTCCTGTGTTGAGCATCTGCCCCCTGGTGGTCAATGTGCATCATTAGCAACTGGTCTTTCTGCTCTTTAGTTGATTTGCATATTAGTCTTTTATTATAGGATTACTAAATAAGAATCCCCCTGTATAGTGATATAAAATGGATACTGTTTAGATAAAATATTAAAATGTTTGAATAGCAGGAGGTATTAAAAAAGTTTCAACAAGCCGAGACCAGTTAGGCTCAGTGGACAGAGCGTCAACTTGCGCACTGAAAGGTCCCAGGTTTGATTCCGGTTGGGGGCATGTACCTTGCTTGCGGGCACTCTTCCTCTGTGGGGCTTGCAGGAGGCGGCTGATCGATGTCTCTCTCTCATCGATGTTTCTGACTTTCTATCTCTCTCTCTTCCTCTCTGTAAAAAATCAATAAAATATATTTTAAAAGAATTAAAAAAAAGTTTCAACAACTATCAGAGCAGTGTATATTATTTTAGTAATTATCTATACACTAGAGGCCTAGTGTATGAAAATTTTTGCACTTGGGGGTGGTGGGGAGAGGGTTCCATCAGCTTGTCCTGTGCCCTCTTGCACACCAAGAGCCCTTGGGGAATGTCTGGCTGCCATGGGAGCAGGAGAGGCTCCCGGCACTGCTGTGTTGCTTGCCAGCTGTGAGCCCGGCTTCCAGCCGAGTGACGCACCCCCTGTGGAAGCACACTGACCACCAGGGGTGACTCCTTCATTGAGCATCGGCCCACCCCTGGTGGTCAGTGTGTGTCATAGCAGCCAGTCGTTCTGCCATTTGGTTGATTTGGATATTAGCCTTTTGTTATATAGGAGAAATAGTTCAATATGGCCAACAAAGGGTCCAACCTCCACTGTGATATTAGAAAGAGGAGCTCTAGCCTTGAGCAAAACCTGTAGGCATTGGTTATAAATAACATCAGATAATGTGGAACTCAGTATAAATCAACAGTTATTTCTAGAATGCTATGCATCCAACTATAAAACGACATTCTCTCTATGTAATGCATCACATCAAAATAATGTCTTCTGATAAATTTTCTTTATACATGCTTCAACTCATCTCACTCCTTGTACCCCTTAGCAGGAATATGAAAATATAAATAATAAAAAAGGTTCTTCCTTCTCTCTCTCTCCCCCACTTTCTTTTTCCCAGATGCCTACATAACTGTAGAAAATTATAGGTGTAGAAAGGACTTCAGACACCAGCTAATCCACCCCTGTTATTGTACAGATGAGAAATGGAAGCAAACAGGATTAGCAGCTTACTCGGGATTCCACAGGTAATGAGATTCATAATCAGAATATGTATCTCCTGCCTTCTGAGACATTGTATTTTATTTTATAAAAAAAAAAAAAACACATCTGAACACTTTGATTTATCCCAGGTTTTCACGTGGGTAATACTAGAAGAAACATTCAAAGACATGCATTCTGCCGTTAGTTACTCAAGCCTTTTCCTCCAAGGTCCCGCTGTCATATGCATTCCTAACCACATCATGTTAAAAGAGGGCATAGGTGGCAAGGCTGGCGAGCAGATTTTGATCCCAGTTAGCCATCTAATCATCCTTCCAATAAATACTTATTGAGAACCTGCTATTCGCCTGATACTGTCCTAAATATCAAGTTTAGAGTGACAAACAACTATCATTGATCATACATTCTCATAGGAGGCAGCACATAAGCTGATTGAGAAAAAGAATGCCAAATGATGGTGATCTGACAACTCTATGGAAAAAATAAAAATAAAGCCAGACAGAGGATTAGGGAGCATGGGGTAGCGTTACCATTTCATATGGGAAGGGGTGGTGGTTAGAGAAGGATTATTCGAGAAGATGACTGAAGAAAGAGTTATGCAAAGATCTGGTTGGCAGATGAACTCAGCAAAAGAAAAGTCAAGTCTAAGACTGTCATGTGCTCAGCTCAGCATGATCAAAAAATGTTCAGGACGTCAGCATGGTAGAACTAAGAGAATGTGAAACAGAACTTCAGGAAATTTGCTAAGAAATAGAGGTTGAGGTGAAGAGGTATGTGGGAAGGCAGGCCTTTCAACCTGATAGATCACAGTACAGACTTGAGCTTCTTTGGAGAAAGTGGGAAGTCATCTGAAAGTTTGGAACAGATTATTAAAATGACTTGACTAATGTTGCGAAAGCGTTACAATTATTGTGGAAGAGAATGCAGAAATCCAAAAGAAGAAGCAAAACGATTAATGAGAAGGCTATTTCAATCCAGGCAAAGAGGAGCTGGGATAAGGGAGGGAGAGTCGGGCATGTTTCCAAGTGGTGGGGTAGGAGATACATTTTGAAAGCAGAACCAACAGGATTGGCTGCCGGGATAGATTTGGGATCTGAGTGAAAAGAATCAGAGTCAACACCTTCCAACTGGGCATGTCAAGTAGACCCATGGAGAGATGAACCAGGGGTTCTGGAGGACATTTTAAACTAGAGATGTGAAGGTGGGAGTCATCAAGGTTAAGTGTAATTTAAACCCGAGGGACTGAATACCAGAAGAGGGGAGGGAGGGGAGGCGGGAGGAAAACCATGAATGAGTGGTCCCCAGGGTGCCCAGGAGAAAATATCAAGAGATGAAGAAACGGATCCACTCTGTCACATTACTGATAGAATGAGTAAGATAAGACCTGAGTGTTACGGTCAGTTTTTCAAAGTGTATTGGTGACCTTGTCCAGAGGAGTTGGGTAAAGTGGTGGGAGCAAAACTTGATGTCTTGTACATTCTGTACAAAGGGGAAGGAGATGGATTGGAAACAGTGATGGAATAAATTTCTGCTAATATATCCTGCAAGGGTGGTTAAGGGAGTTTTCTTAGAGCAGGTGAGACAAAATGAGGTTCTAAACCTTAAACCAAACCTAGACAGGTAAGCATCCTAGGAGAAGCAATGAAACTGTTTAAGAAAAAAAATTAATGGTAGGAAGGACAAAAGAAAGTACAGGTTAAGGCAGTGCTTTTCACTATTTATTTTACTGAAATAAATACTGAAAAGCAAGCAAGGATTGAGAAAACTACTTTGGGGGTGTGTTTGACCAGACTTGTGAACTTCATAGATACAGTCAGAATGAGATGAGGGACATTTTCAGCCTGAGTGTGTACATTTTTTGCTGATGCCGTTAATTGATTCAACACACAGGCCTTGATAAACATAGGCTTTAGGGTCAGAACTACCATATTTTCCGGAGCATAAGACAACTGGGCATATAAGACGACCCCCAACTTTTCCAGTTAAAATATAGAGTTTGGCATATACTCGCCTTAAAAGACAACACCCAGAGTATAAGACGACCCCCGACTTTTGAGGAGATTTTCCTGGGTTAAAAAGTTGTCTTATACGCTGGAAAATACAGTAAATTTTCATTCAGCCCATGCTGCTCACAAGGTTTAGGCCCTTCCTTCATCTTCTCCACCCTCACTCTTGTTTTCACTCAAACTCAGCTTCATCACAATCCCATCAGTTTCTCTTCTGATGTTATAATCTGACATCCATGCAGGAATCCATAATTTCAGTCACAAATTTAAAAATTTAAAATAAACATAAAGATTTCATCTCAGCCTGTGGAGTCTGAGGTACCATCACAAAATCATCAAAGAAATGCGCACAAGGCTCAGAGCAAAGGACCTCAGGAGAACTGGTCAGAGCGGCCAGAATGTGAAGGAATTGAGGGTCAAGTTGCTGGAGGATGGAAGGACCTAACTGAGCTCCTGACGATGGAGAGCTTGTCTCAGCGTGGGCTTTCTGGAGCTAGAAGAGCCTCTAGAGCAGTGGTTCTCAACCTGCGGGTCGCGACCCCTTTGGGGGTCAAATGACCTTTTCACAGAGGTCACCTAAGACCATCGGAAAACACCTATCTCCCATGGTCTTAGGAACCAACACACCGCTCCTCGGTGTAGCAACGTGTAGCCATGCCGTTTACTGTTGTCCTAGGAAGACTGTTACCCATGCTACACCACGATTCAAGACAACATTTCATTTATTTGTCATTAGAAATAAATATTTCACAATATATAATTACATATTGTTTTTGTGATTCATCCCTATGCTTTAATTATGTTCCATTTGTAACAATGAAAATACATCCTGCCTATCAGATATTTACATGACAGTTCATAACAGTAGTAAAATTACAGCTATGAAGTAGCCACGGAAATAATTTTATGGTTGGGGGTCACCACCCCATGAGGAGCTGTCTTAAAGGGCCGCGGCCTTAGGAAGGTTGAGAACCGCTGCTCTAGAGGCACTTGGCCTGCGCCCCTTCCAAGGCTTGATAGAAGGTGCCAGTGCACCAAGCATCTCTCTGCCCGTGGGGACATGGAGTCTTGGTTCCTCCGCCCCCCCCCCCCCCACCTCTGAAGCCCAGGCCCATGCGTGTTCAGAAGGGAATTAGGCTGAAATGTTTCTAAAAGAAAACACTCTCTCACCTAATTGAGAGGTCCAGTGGCCTCCGAGCTTCCACTACAGTGTGTTGTTCACAGAGAGAGCATTTATCACCTGTGCTTTTTATTCTTACAGCTACATAAGGACAGACGAAAGGGAACAGTCAAGTCACCCCCAGGAGCTGCTCCCCGGGTGAGTAGGAGGCGCTGGTGCGGTGGGACTGGGGGCTGGCAGGGGTCAGCGGCCATGTTTGAAACGCTGGCCCCTCAGTTCATGAACAGATTTCCAAACATCCACAAGAAGCGCGGCTTCTGGGCAGGCGGGGAGTGCACTGTCCACAAGCGTGTCTAAAGGGAAGTGTGAATGCTGGCGTCTACTTCTGATGTACATTTGAACTTTATACACCTTACTGTGTGGTTGTAAGATTGAGGCAAGGTAATAACATGTGTTGCAAACGTAACAATGTAGTGGGTATTGTACAGTGTGGGGCGTGCAGGAGGCAGCTGATCAATGTCTCTCTCTCATTGATGTTTCTGACTTTTTATCTCTCTCCCTTCCTCTCTGTAAGAAATCAATAAAATATATATTTTTAAATATATATGTGTGTGTATACATATATATATATATATATGTATACACACACATACACACACACACACGCACACACACACACACACACACACACAGTGGTACCTTGAGATACAAGTGCCCTAACATACGAGATTTTTGAGATATGAGCCATAGAGCAAGCGATTTTGGTTTTGAAATACGAGCAACAGTTGAGATACGAGTCATCGCACAGATCGGCCGGCTGCACACGACCCACCAGTTTACCACAACTGGAGCATCCCATAGTTTCCCACGCCTCAAGGTTACGGAACAAATTAAACTCATATTTTGAGGTACCACTGTATATAATTATGTGTGTGTGTGTGTGTGTGTGTGTGTGTGTGTGTATGTGTATGTATATACATACACACACACACTTATACACACACACACACACACACACACAGGAGCCTCTTCGCCACTCTCGTGCTGACGCATTCTAGTTCCCATTTTGCAAATGAGAAGAGTGGGACTCGAAGGCATTCATAACCTGCCCACTTGCCCGAGGCCACAGACTGTCTGTGGCGAAGCTGGCGCTCAGTCAGAGTCGCAGCCAGCTGCGGGCACCTGCACTGATCCACACAGAACCCAAAGCAACGCCAGTTTGCTCCAGGAGGTCCTGTCTGCAGGCGCTTGGACCCTCGGGGTTTTGTCGCGCTGGCGTGCTTTCCTGGCAGGGAACAGCCAGCGGGTCCCGTGAAATCCCCTGGCATCCGTCCACCCCGCGAGGGTGAAGCCTCACCTAACCCCTTCCAGAGCCTTCGCTGAAGACATCCTGGGTTTCAGGCTGATGTGTTCTTTTCCTAGTTCATTCTGGACGCCTACCAAGGGCAGCCATCGCTTGAATTGGCCTGCTTTCCTCGCTGCTTGCTGCTCCTAATTTCATTATTCTCCAGATGTGAACATACTTTTTCTGGGATGCTAATTTTTCTTGGGCCAATTATCTCTGTCAGGATTGTGAGGCAATTATCCGCCGGGTTATTTATTGACCGTTTCTCCGGTTAAAATGTAAGCTTCAGGAGGACCAACATCTGTGTTTGTGTGGCTCAGCGACCGTCTCTTCAGAGGCCGAAGACAATGCCCGGTTTAGAGCAGGGGCACATAATTACCTGCGAAGGGAATAAACAAGTGAAAACTGTGCCCGCAATTTTCCTGTTGTGTGGAAGTTATTCAAGTGGAATGCTTTAGATTTTCTTATTTTTGGACAATTAGATGGTTGCGGAGAAAAGCCAGTTCTCCTGTTTCTACCTGAAGATCGACTCTTGGAAACATTGAATCCCTGATGACAGACGACTTGGATCTGATCCCTGGGCAGCTCCCAGGGTCAATGCGTGTGCCGGGCGCCAAGAAAGCCAAACATTTGTCAGAGCAGCTGTATGAGCGCCAGATGACGGAGGCGAACAAGCGTCCTATACAGTTTCCATTAAAAATAGCGCCGTGAATAATCCGCTTTTTATTATCTGTAGCACCTCTCCAGTCTGCGGGCCTCATTAACTGACAATTTATCTCTATTTTTAATCACCCCGTAAGAAACGGAATTCATTTCTGCCACGTCTTTCATTTTCTTGGCTAAACGCATCCATTTTTAACGATTTCAAAATATGGTCCCCGTTAGTCATCGTTCTGTCTCAGGAGCCGAGTTTTATGGGGGCGGCTGGGGGCATTTTTGTCCTTCTTGCTCCAGTCTGACCCCATCCTGGTGCTTTCTGTAGGGGCGACAGAAACCCATGTGACAGTGGGCGTGGCGTGTTGAAGAAGAACCTTCCAGAATTACTGCTGCCTGGAGGGCGGGAAATGATACTATGCCACATGTCATTGTGCTGTGCAGATAGGGAACTCATGTTTAATTCCGACTCCAAGCAGAAAGAGACCTTTCCCTGCCAAAGAAGGTATTGAGACCCTCATTCACCGAGTGTGCAATGGGACTTGGCCAGCGGAGGAAATAAGGTCAGCCACTAGAGCAGTGGTTCTCAACCTGTGGGTCGCGACCCCTTTGGGGGTTGAATGACCCTTTCACAGGGGTCGCCTAAGACCATCGGAAAATGCAGATATTAACATCACGATGCATCACAGTAGTAAAATTTCATGGTTGGGGGTCACCATCCCATGAGGAACTGTATGCAAGGGTGGCGGCCTTAGGAAGGTTGAGAACCGCTGCTCTAGAGTGATCGCTCAGCGCCTGCACCCAGCAACAGATAAGAGGGCTGGGCCGCAGAGCAGAGCAGTTGCTAATGAGGTCAGCAGGTGCATGTTCTGCATTCATAGCCCCTTGTTTGAATAAACTGTAAGCAGAGGTGAGAGGAGTGGCCGTCTCAGTGTTCTCCTCTGATGGGAGCAAGTGTGAATAACAGAGACCCTCACTGTCACCATCCTGAGGAGACACGGGAGGCGGAGGGAGGGACCCAACACATCCTTTTTAGCTCTACTGGACTGAGCTCCATGGTCAATGCTAGGAGATTAGTTAGTACTAACACGAAGTCATTTGGACTATAATGTTTCCAACTTCTGTGAGCACCAAATATAAAGTCCTGGATGGGAATTTATATAGAAGAAGACCCTTCCTTCATTCACTGCATCAAGACATTCCCCAGCCGAAACTGGTTTGGCTCAGTGGATAGAGCGTCGGCCTGCGGACCGAAAGGTCTCAGGTTTGATTCCAGTCAAGGGCATGTACCTTGGTTGCAGGCACATCCCCAGTGGGGGGCGTGCAGGAGGCGGCTGATGGATGTCTCTCTCTCATCGATGTTTCTAACTCTCTATCCCTCCCCCTTCCTTTCTGTAAAAAAATCAATTAAAAAATATAAAAAAAAAAGACCATTTCCCCAGAGAGTGCAATCTATATCCACCATTTTGAGTGCACCCTTTGGAATCAGTGGTCTCAGCCCTTAATGGCAGAGGAATCCTCGGGGCGGTGCAGGCTGGCAGTTAGCAGGCCTGAGGAGGGCTTAGATTGTGCATTGATGAGGGGAACTGGGCCCACCTTTCATGACCAGGCTCTGCACTTCTTCACAACTTTATCCACAAGCACAACCCGGATGACACCAGCCATCCCTCTCGCAAGGAGTTTCCTGCCCCCGGAAATGATTTTCCCAAGCCACCCACGAGGGCTCCTCCTTCTGTGGCTTTCGCTTCTGTTTCGGAGAGGGAGTTACACCCTGCCATATTCTGCGGCCGACTCTTTTTTAAAAAAAAATATATTTTATTGATTTTTTACAGAGACGAAGGGAGAGAGATAGAAAGTCAGAAACATCGATGAGAGAGAGACATCGATCAGCTGCCTTCTGCACGCCCCACAGTGGAGATGTGCCCACAAGCAAGGTACATGCCCTTGACCGGAATGGAACCTGGGACCTTTCAGTCCGCAAGCCGACGCTCTAGCCACTGAGCCAAACTGGTCTCTCGGCCTGAGGTCGACTCTGAACTCAGCCACGCCTAAGCTGGTGTGGGTTCACCATGCCTGCCTGTTGGCTTTTGCTCTGATGAAAATACCTCCTCAAATCATTGGCCTCGAGGAGACAAAGGAAGCCACAAGACTCGGAATTCCTGGGCGATCCGGAATACGGCGGTTCTGTCCAGCTCAGAGTTGGATAACATATGGCTGAGAGCCGGGCTGCCCGAGCCCTCTCCCGGCCTGCCAGGCCAGGCTGTAAGGTGGGCAGATGGCCCAGCGGCGGGGAGAGCCAGGCGATGCGCTCGGGAGCCCTCCACGAGGTACAGGCACAGGAGGCAAGAATCGCTCGGGCCTTTCAGGAAGACAAATGACGCTGCAGCTCCTGTGCTGGTGCCACTGAAGTCACGCTCTTCAGGGCGGAGGATCCGCTCGGCTGTGCTCAGGCAGCTCCACACTGTGTTCTTCACCGTCTTCAAACTAGAAACTTCCTTTCTGGGCTGGAGCAAAAGCTGCTGTTCTCTGATTATTGCATCCCACACAAAGCAGCAAAGGAGCTCTGTCTCCGCCATCGGTGAGGTGTCCCCGTCCCTCTGCAGCCTGACCTCTCTCCCAGGTCCTGCGGAAGCTTCCGTCCGCCATGGACAGCCGTGCCCCACCATCTGGCTGTCTGGTTTTCCTCTGAGGTTTGGACTTTCCCATCATACCCTGCCCTTTTAAGTATTTCAGTTCTGCTCACTCTTTAAGACACATCCCAAATGCCACCCCTTCTTAAAGGTACCGCTTACACCTATGGTCGGCAAACTGCGAATCGCGAGCCACAGGCAACTCTTTGGCCCCTGGAGTGAGGCTCTTCCACAAAAGACCAGGGCTTGGGCAAGTCTATTTTGAAGAAGTAGCATTAGAAGAAGTTTAAAAAAATGTGTCTCTCCAAAGAAATTTCAATCGTTGTAACTGTTGATATTTGGCTCTGTGGACTAAGGAGTTTGCCGACCGCTGACGTAAGACTGTCCAACCTAAATATTGCCTTTCTCCCCACTTCTCAGACTCGGTTGGCAGGTAAATCCATCTCTTTAGGACAATTAATTTTGGTTTGCATTTCATGTTTCACATGGGCATAACTTTTCTCCCCATTGAACTTATAAGCATCTTAAAGTCAGCAAATATTCTTTGCATGTTAAAATCTTTGACAACGGATAAATGCATGCTTACTTAAAAGTAATCATGTGAGCTGAAACTGGTGTGGCTCAGTGGATAGAGCGTCGGCTTGCAGACTGAGAGGTCCCAGGTTCCATTCCGGTCAAGGGCATGTATCATGGTTGTGGGCACATCCCCAGTGGGGGGCCTGCAGGAGACAGCTGATCGATGTTTCTCTCTCATCGATGTTTCTAACTCTATCCCTCTCCCTTCCTGTCTGTAAAAAATCAATAAAATATATTTCAAAAAAAAAGTAATCATGTGGCAGGTATAGACAGTAGGACACAGGGCAGGTACAGATACTGGTCTTCCACCCAAAGGCCACTGAACCCCCAAAGATAGAAGTAGGGGTGTCCAGGCAGGTGGCCATGTTCCCTGAGCTCACAAGGATAAAACAAGGACACATTCCTTCTCCTTTCTGCTCTGGAAACGTAACAGTCTGCTGCCCGCACCTCTATGGATTGAGCACACGGTGACCTCTGCTTTCCCACTCTCCCCGTGATCACCTGGGACTCTGCCTCTCCTCCGCGTTCCACACCGTGTCCTGATCCACGCGGCGTGCACTTGATTAAGAAATGCACCGTTACTCGCTGCGAGCATGCCAGGGAAAGTTATTATTTTGTTTGGAATCAAGTCTGAAATCCTTCCTTGGAATGCGTGCCCCCTCTGTGCATGCCAATTGGCTGCGCGTCTCTATCACCCAGTCATTCCACACAGGCCTTTGCCAAGCCGGTGCCATATTCTTGGAGTGCTTCCCCCCTCTGTCTGCCAAGTCATCTCTCCTCCATCATCCAAACGGCCCCCGCCATCCCACCTCCTCCACAAGGCCTTTCGGAGCCGCTGGGGGAAGGGCTGAGCGCTCCCTCCGCACCCCCTGGTGCGAGCATTAGCCACTCACGGTTCTCTCATGCCTCACGGCTCCACAAGTGGACTCAACCCTGAGATGGACATCGAGTACTCAGAGGACAAACTCAGTTTTGCATTGCTCGGTGGTTTTTGTTTTCTGTCCTTGTGTTTGCTTTTTTTAAAAAAATATATTTTATTAATTTTTCACAGAGAGGAAGGGAAAGGAATAGAAAGCGAGAAACAGCAATGAGAGAGACACATCGATCAGGCGCCTCCTGCACACCCCCCATGGGGATGTGCCTGCAACCAAGGCACATGCCCTTTCCCGGAATCGAACCTGGGACCTTTCTGTCCCCAGGCCGACGCTCTATCTACTGAGCCGAACCAGTTTCAGCGTGTTTGCTATTTTTAAGTTCAGATGTGTTGAGTCCCATAGACTGCTTTGGACAGATTGTCCATCATGAGACCATCCCTAAAACCCTCTGTACGGCGCCGGTGTAGTATCATGTAGAAACAGCTAAGGTAAGATTTCCCCGATTTGGCTTTTTACTGTATAAAGAATATGGGACATATTTAATATTTCACAAGTCCGCCAGGACTTGCCAGGTGGACTCTCTCAGCCTCAGGCAAAGAAGGGTGATTTCCATAGGGGCTCGTTTCTCCCGTGGCCACGCAGGACTTAATAGAATGTCCTCCATGCCCAGGGACAAGATCGCAAAGGTCACCCATGAGAGGCGACACCGCCTGGCGTAGTCACAAGCTCTCCAAACTCCTCTTCTTGCAGAGAAGGGTGAAGAAATGCTGCGGGGATGACTTGGGGAATCCCCAGGACTGAGTGGGCGCTCAGTGTGGGCTTCTCCATTTAAAGAGCCTGTAATGTTGCCGAGACCGGTGTGGCTCAGTGGATAGAGCGTTGGCCTGCGCACTGGGAGGTCCCATGCTCGATTCTGGTCAAGGGCATGTATCCTGGTTGCAGGCACGTCCCCAGTTGGGAGCGTGCAGGAGGCGGCTGACCGATGTTTCTCTCTCATCGATGCTTCCAGCTCTCTATCCCTCTCTCTTCCTCTCGGTAAGAAATCAATAAAATATAAATAAAGATAAAAAGCTGTACTACGAAGGGCAATCCACTTGATGCACTCCAGCCAATCCCGGGAGGAGTTAGCGGGCTGATGCAGGCTCTGCGGGCAGAAGAGAGGTTACACAGAGGCCTGAGGAGGAATAGGCGGTGTCTGTGTGGAACCAGCAGTGATCAAAAGAGAAAAATCATCCATTGAGACCACTGGCTGCAGAACGTGCAGAGTGCAGAGCGGAAGGGAATGCGGAGACCCCCGCTCAGAAATGAGCTGTACGTGAACCAGTTCACAGTCCTTCTAAAATGCATCCTGAGACGCGGCCCAGCTTTCCTGCTGGGATGTCCTGGCAGCAGATGCCAGCAGAGTGACCACAGATTGTGGACATGTGTATAGCGGCGGGCTACTCCAAACTCTGGACAAAACATCCCTTTTCACAACCAACCTTTGCCTCCACAAGAGGCATTTTTAAATATATATATATATATATATATATATATATATATATATATATATATAATTTTTTTTTACAGAGAGAAAGGGAGAGAGACAGAAAGTCAGAAACATCGATGAGAGACATCCATCAGTCGCCTCTTGCACGCCCCACAGTGGAGATGTGCCTGCAAGCAAGGTACATGCCCCCGACCGGAATCAAACATGGGACCCCTCAGTCCGCAAGCCAACGCTCCATCCACTGAGCCAAACCGGTCTCGGCCACAAGATGCATTTTGATAGAAAACTCCGTGTCCTAAACACCCTGGTGCCAGAAAGTGTGAATAAAACCAATTTTAGTCAATGAGGTGGTGCCTCTTTTGGTTTCTGAAGTAGACAGTTGAAATGTCATTCGTCAGATCCCTTTGCCTATCTCCTCATTCTCTTTGTAGTGGGAAGATCTCATGGAAACCCTTGACCTTGCCATCCCTATGATTTGTCATGTGCAAAGGGAGTGATAAACCTCTGAGGTTAGTAAGTGTTTACTGGGGCACGCACGTGGATTTCCCAGTGCACGCAAGTCACGGGGTTCCCTCACTTCCTTTCATTCGTTTCGGGCTCACAATTCCCCAACCTCCTGGCATTGCCTGTGGGTCTGTCCGCTGGTCTGGGAAGATTCACCCGTGTCGGGTGCAGACCGAAGGCCCACGCTGACTGTCATCTGTGAGTGACCCATCCTGACTGTAAAATGACCTCCTTTCGTCTCTGACACCAGTGACTACAGTAGACCCTACTCCTGAAGGTCGGCACACCTTGTGGCTGGGAGCAAAGAGAAGGGGGTATGGACACTGTCAAGTTCAGCTCCTGACAACCTAATACATCCGGGAGGAGTCCGGGCTGAGAGCAGGGAGAGGAAGGGGTGACACCGGGAATGAAGAGAGATGGAACACAGACGCGGCCCTCTGACAAGCGGGGTGCCAAGACGCTCTGGTCCGTTTGATCCAAGCGGGTGAGAAGCACTTTTGTCAAACTGTCTGCTTTGTTTACGAGCGCCGCCACTCCGCCACATCAGGTGCCTCTCTGCATTAATGCAGCGTCTCCCTTTTTTATCCGCTGCGGGATGATCGGCGTCCAAAGAGTTTTTTTTTTTCTTGCTACAGATTTATTGAAACGTACTGAACTCTTAAGCAGGCGGCTCCCAGCCACCGCCGTAATCTCTTCTTTACTCATAACCGAAGACACACATCACAGGGAGAATGAGCAAAGTCTGAGGAGGATTAGGAGAATTTGTGTCGCGGGGAACAAAGCGCAGCTGGCATTCTGCGTGGGAAATAAGGGTTTTTTTCCGTCTTGTGGGCATGGAGAAATAACTTTTCCACCGCGTGATCGATTTATTAGCCTTTCCGACCCTCGTCATCCCCACCTTAAAGCAGATGCAGCATCAAAGACAAGAGCAAGCATGGTGGTGATATTTCACCACTCAGCCTGGTAACTGGCACCTCTGCTGGGCTGCTCCAAAGCTACTGCATGAGCGCCACCTGGTGGCCAATTGGTTAGTTGCAGATTGTGACTTCAAGTACAGGTAAAAGATAATAGTTTGAAAATTTTTCCACTACCCGAGGATTTGATAGTAGGCAAATAGGTTTTGAAAGACCGATAACCCAAACCTGGGACCTTTCAGTCTGCAGGCCTATGCTCTATCCACTCAGCCAAACCGGTTTTGGCCAAACTCTTGTCTTACAGTTATTAGCTTGTGCTTCGATGTGATTGATTTATCAATACCGAGGCCTGAAAGAACATGTATCAGATTCTTATTACTTTTAACTACTAGTGATATACCTTCATTGTGTCCAGAAGCTTCTCTATTATTCTATTTTTTATTTTTTTCCATTTTTTTATTAATGTATTACATGTGTACATATCTTCCTGTTATTCTGTTTTAAATTGTGAAAAGTGAACATCATAAAAAGGGCTTTTTCAGTTTAAGAAGTATACATACAGTAATGTTGACTTCAAATAAATGCGAGTTAAGAATATGAAAAAAAAAAAAAGAAAGACCGATAACCAATCAGAACCCCGTCCTACACACGTCAGCAACAAATCCTGCCCTTTAGTTGCCAACTGAACTCAACATTTCCCATACTTTGTTTATTTTCATGGAAAGGTTCTAGTTTTCCCTCGGTTCCTTCTTGTTTCATACTATTTTCCTCACCTGCATTCCTAACTTCATCAAGATGTCTGTTGCTCCTCATTTAATTTCTCCATGAAGCCTCTCTTAGATCTTATGTCAAGGTTCCCATAGAAACAGATGGCATGTGAAAACTGAGTCATTGGAGAAGACTTGCATTTAACAATCATTGATGAAAGGCTGGGCAGGGGATGGGGAGTCCACACGTGATGGTGCAGAATCCGAATAAATAGTAACAGAGGAATCTACTACCCTAGTTCTGAAGGTGCGAGGGGACAGCGGGCTGTATAAGAGGGCAGGTGACACAGGCATTACGACTGCTAGTCTCCTACAAATGTCCCTCATTGATCAATTGCAACAGCAAACTACACTACAAGGGAACTCAACAGATCTCTGCACCTTTCCCCCCCAGCCCTGGGCACCCACCAGGCATGAATCTCCATATAGAAAAGACATTGAGAGATGAACTGTTGAGAGATAAACAGTTACCTTGAAGCACTTGCTGTTATTTATCACTTAATCTTGACTCTCAGACTACCTATTTGAAGCTGCCTCTACCACCTTCATTGAATAGTGCTCCCTTTCGGCATTTTTCTTGTCTGAAGGTGTGCTGGGGTAAGTTAACAGCACCTCTGCTTCTGGTTCTCCTCATAGTGATCCATCATCCTTTATCACTTGGTTGGACTAGAGGTTGGATGATTCGGTGGGTAAATTCATGTGAATTAATGTCTGTCATATCTGGTCTACCAATTTTTTTGAAAATATATTTCTTTATTGATTTCAGAGAGGAAGGGAGAGGGAGAGAGAGATGGAAGTATCAAGGATGATAGAGAATCATTGATCGGCTGGCTCTTGCACGCCCCTTACTGGGGATTGAGCCCACAACCCAGGCATGTGCTCTTGGCTGAAATTGAACCTGGGAACCTTCAGTTTACAGGCTGATACTCTATGTATTGGGCCAAACTGGCTAGGGCTGGCCACTCAATTTTTAGGGGATCTCAGATTTCACTGAAATCTTTCCTTCCCTTCCTTCCTTCCTTCCTTTCTTCCTTCCTTCCTTCCTTCCTTCTTTCCTTCCTTCCTTCCTTCCTTCTTCCTTTCCTTACTTCCTTCTTTCCTTTCTTCCTTCTTTTTCCTTATGTCTATCTCTTTTGAAATTAGCATATATTTGGAAAGTGCACAGAGTAATTAAGCAAGATAAAGTATCAACAACTTGAAGTTCCACATGATAAATGAAGAGCCTGATCTTCGGGAAGGGTTTCACTTGTAGGTGGGTATAGAAGTCCCAGAGAGAGGGGAACCTGCTAGGTTAAATGGAGGTGTCATGGATATATTGAATAGGATCTGTGGGACATTATCCAGTTAGAAGAAAGGGTTACATCACAGCTTTGGAGAAAGCCATTGTTGGCATTAAGTAAGTAGACATTTTGTAGAATATTTCATCCATAATCACACTTTTCTCTTTATAAATGAAGAAAATGGGATCTGGGTTTTGAGTCAGATACTCCAAGACAGAGGCAAATTAGCTGCCAATTAAAACCACAATCGCTGTCTCATGAGCCCTCCACACAGTGGCCAGAATGTTGGAGTGAAATAGGACTTTACTATGTGATACAGTGATTTGATAGACAGAAAATGAAACATTTAGCTTATATAGTGGTACCTCGAGATACGAGTGCCCTAACATACGAGATTTTTTAGATACGGGCTGTTGAGTGAGCGATTTTTGCTTTGAAATACGAGCAACATTTGAGATAGGAGTCATCGCGTGGATCGGCCGGCTGCACATGACCCACCAGTTTACCTCAACTCGAGTGTCTCATAGTTTCCAACGCCTCAAGGTTATGGGACAAATTAAACTCATATCTCAAGGTACCACTGTATTTTCTTTCTTTCTTTCTTTTTTTCTTTCTTTCTTTCTTTCTTTCTTTCTTTCTTTCTTTCTTTTTTTTTTTGCAGTAGAATAGAAAGACTGGAATAACTCTTCTCACCCTCATGCCTCCCAACAACAATGAGCACATAAAAATATGTAGTAGTTTTGTAGTTCTGATTCAGAGGAGAATTCTAGAAGGTATATGTCTATTCCAGATATGGGCATCTCTTGAGATAGTAATGGTTCCTACCGGCCTGGACATTGGGTAAAGGGGAAATTAGGGATGGAGAGTATGGAAGAGTGAGTGAGGTGTGTGTGTGGATGTGTGCATGAGCGTTTTTTTGGGGGATCTGTGAGGATCAAGAGACCTGCTCCCCTTCAGAACAGTAAGAGTTCAGATGGCTGACAGTGAACATGACAGTGAACACTCTTACACTTCTCATCACTGAGGACAGCAGGGGTGCCACAAGTGGGGGTGATTCTGTCATTAAACCGAGCTGCCCAGCCACAGATCACCACCCACCATGTACCTCACTGCATGTCCTTTGCTCCTTATCTGGACTGCATAGGCCCCGAGTTCTAATACACGGCAAGGGTGGGAATGAGCATCACACATTGACTGATGTTGGCCTTCTGGTCGACCTGGATGACGGCAGCCTCCCAGTGGATTTGACCCGACTTAGACAAAGAAAGAGAGGTGACATTCCTTGCACTCTGAGTACCAGGGAGCACGCTGTACCTGCTCTAAGAGTAATTTTCTGTTGTTGTCACCTAATAGCCATTTCGATGGGTGAGGGGTGAGAGCTGGTACCAACTGGATCATTTTACCCACCGACTTTTATTTTTAGAAAGAGCCGTTTTGAAAAGACAATATTTCTTAGGGTGCCATTTTTTCCCCGGCCCTCCTAAAAAGAGAAAAATGGATTTTTACAATTCTTTTTGTAGTAACATAAGCTCTTCGGGGCATAGGGCTTGTGCACTGAATTGCAGCCCAGCATGAAATTTTACAGCTGAGCTCTGACCCCCTGCCAATAAAACTTTACAACAGAACAGCCGGGCTTTGTTAGCTTCCCGAGCAGGGGTGGAAAAAATACACACGCTCCAGCAGCCACTGTGATCCTGGAAATGCGATACTAATGATCGCGCACTTTGAGGGGAGAAGAATTACAATGTGAGCATGAAGTTAATTAGATGTACTTGAGAGATATGTCATTTATCCTGCGAGTCATGTGCACCTTATTTATTTTATACGAATGTAAAGGCAAAGTAATTTGACATCTCTTTCAATTTCATAATTAAATTAGAAGGTTTGAGAATTCACAGGTTTGGAAATGAGACTACTGTTGACTTTAAATGATCCCTGTTAAGAGGGAAAGTAATAGAATGAATAAATTACAGTCGCTTCATATACTAGGATGCTGTATCATTAATTTCCCTCCCTAACACAACGTTTTGCCTATTTGAATGCATGTACACTACAATCACCCAGATATCCAATATTCCAGGGAGATATACCCATTTAGGATGGGGAGCAGACTGAGGCAATGGAATGAAGCCATTCAGTTGCAAATGGATCAAAATCTTGTCAATAGACACATGGTTCTGGGGGATAATTTCCCCCAAATACACTTGCAAATTGATAAAAATCTAGTCATCTTCCTGTTACATAATTAACAATACCTTGAAGGGTCCTTCATAAAAATCTTCGTGAATACAGCAGACTTGTCATGGGAATCATCTGCACAGAACTGTGCTCCAATCTGCGCAGCCTTCCTCAGTCTTGTTTCGTTTCTGTGTTTTTAAACAGATGGTGATGGATTGAGCGTACAGTCCACGGTGACCTGGTCAGCAGGGGAACTTTGATCACATCAGTTGAGTTTGCTTAGCATCCAGGGCACTGAGGCACTCTGACTTGGCAAAGAGAGCCAGGAGGACACCAGCATCCGCGTGTGGATCACTCCTGGCACTGAGGTGAGGGGTCACCTTGCTGCTTCTTCAGCCTCCTTTCCAGAAATGTGAGCATCACCACTCACCCTGGCATGGACCACTCAGGGTCTCAGCTGAAAGACAGGCCAGCAAACGGATGTTGGGAGGATTGGGATGAAACATAGAGTAAAGCACTTTGTAGACACCAAGTACTGAGGCCTCTTTCATCACTGCTTTTCCTCAGGGAGCAGTGGTTCTCAACCTTCCTGATGCTGCAACCCTTTCATGCAGTCCCTCATGTTGTGGTGATCCCCAACCATAAAATTATTTTTGTCATAACTGTAATTTGCTACTGTGATGAATCTCAATGTAAATATCTGTGTTTTCTGATGGTCTTAGGAGACCCTGCTAGCTGTTCTCGAGCCACAAGTTGAGAACCGCTGCCCAGGGAGGGTCCCACGTGACTGGGAACTCTAACAGCCAGAATAATTTCTTGTGCAGACAAAACAGGAATAATGAGCCCCATCAACAGAGGCCATGTTTTCCCAACATTCCACTGGACAAAGCTGTTTCCTTAGGCTGGGCAGGAACATCCATGCATTCATTCTTATGGGCACCACCCAGTACTTTAGCCTCTGCTCTGTGTCCATCACTGTGTTGGGTCCTGGGGGTCCAGAGAAACAGAACTCATCTCTGCTCCCCATTCTAGTTGGGGGAAACCAAGTCAACAAACTGACACATCTGGGTGGTAATGGCCTGAGAGGCAATAATACGGTGAAACATGGATTTTGAGGAAAATAGATGATAAACAAGGGAGGGTTCTTAGAGGAAGTGACACTACGTAAGCCTTAAAAGTTCACCAATAAGATGCCCATGGGCAGATAAAAATCAGCGTTCAGGGAAGTGTTAAATGGCAACTGGTGACATTGGGAAAGGATAGAGAGCTTCAAGGGTCGGAGCTTTTGCTAAAGACATCGGGGATTGGTACAGGATTAGGTTTACATTCTACAAAGATCATGCCAATGAGGTAGAAGAGTGGATTCAAGGGGAGGAGGAAGGACGCAAGGGAACATGGCTTGTGTTTTCTTATTTCCGCAATGAGCATGGATTATTTAGATTTGTCAAACGTTCAAGTTCACACCCTGGCTTCCATGGCCATGAAAATGCAATGCGCCTCTCAGATTTCCAACCACAGAGTGGAACTTGACCGAGGCACCGCAGCAGCTCATCTCTGAAATGCAGGCCAGCGTTGATGCGAGAACCACACTGCCCACTGGCGCTAACAGGACCCAGCCGCCCTGATGGAGAAATTGACTCACAACTCCCAGCAGCCTTACCCTGCCTCCTGTAGACCATGGGGAACCCCCTTCCCTCTCTTTACATACAAATAAGACACGGTGAACAGGTGGGGGGAATCAGAGACTTGATGTGTACATAGATTATTTGTCCCTATCCCTGGTTGGAGCTCTCTGAGAAGAAAGCATTTGAGTAAAGATTTGAAGAAAAGGAAGAAGTTAGCATGCAGGTGCTTGGGAGACATGGGAGAGACCCATGCAGTGGACACACTCAGGACATGGCCTAAGGTTGTGGTCAGCAAACTGCGGCTCTCGAGCCACATGCACATCTTTGGCCCCTTGAATATGGCTCTTCCACCAAATACCACGACCTGGGCAAGTCTATTTTGAAGAAGTGGTGTTAGAAGAAGTTTAAGTTTTTTTAAAAAATTGGCTCTCAAAAGAAATTTCAATCTTTGTACTGCTGATATTTGGCTCTGCTGACTGATGAGTTTGCCGACCGCTGGCCTAATACATGCCTGGCCTTTGGAAGGCTTGGGCAGTTCTTGAATAGGATGACATCTAGGGGAAAGGAAGGCCCATCTTGCCACAAGTGTCCTGCATTCTTCATTCCAGTGTTTTTCCCTTCTCCCTCCTAATCCCCAATGTCTATGTCAACTGCATCATTCCATCCACATTAAACTAGCATTTTGAATGTTTAGAAATGTATTCCATGATCTCATACTCCCTTCTAATTTCTGTCATAATTTCTTCTATCTCCTTCAAGGGTCTCAAAGATTTATCAACTTACACTGCCTTTTCTTCCCCAGCCACCACTCTATCATCCGGTTTTTGAGTCTAGAATGATTCTTCCAAACATCACCGAAGGACTCCAGCTGTCTAAAGCCAATGAAATCTCCTGCTTTCAGTGTACCTGACCTGTCAAAAGACATTTCTATTTTCCTGAAAACTTTCCCCTTGGATTTCAGGACACGATGTGCTTGTTCTCCATCTTCTCAGAATTCTACTTCTGAGCTGTTTGTTTTCCCTTCCTTCTCCTGAATTTCAGCACCAGGAAATAGAAATCTTCAGGGCTTGAGCTTGAATCATATTGTCTTTTTACACTGTACACCCCTCTAAAGCATTATTTCAACTCCAGTGGCTTTTTTAAAAAAATATATATTTTATTGATTTTTTTTTTTACAGAGAGGAAGAGAGAAGGATAGAAAGTCAGAAACATCGATGAGAGAGAGACATTCATCAGCCCTGCACTGGAGATGTGCCCTTAAGCAAGGTACATGCCCCCAACCGGAATTAAACCCGGGACCTCTCAGTCCGCAAGCCAACACTCTATCACTGAGCCAAACTGGTCTCGGCACAACTCCAGTGGCTTTAACACCACCTGTATCGTGTCACCCACAGATATACCTCCACCACAGGTAAATACGCCCCTTACCTTCTTGATATCTGCACATGCTACCTCACAGACACCTCAAACATACTCAACAGGGCTGCGTGTGGCTCACAATGAATATTTTTGTGGCTCAGCCAATATCATGGTATGTAAGAAACAATAAAAATTTCATAAGTTAATTTTTACAGTATCCTGTAATGCATAATTATTAATAATGAACTACAATGTAATAACTGATTACTATAATCGGGTTGCATTCATTACACTGGTTTGAAACAAGTGTCATACTAGTGATCTGAACCAAATGTTTGGTCTAAGGTGGTAAAGTGAGACCACCTCAGGAATTTTGTCTTACCTAACTTACATATTTTGGTGTTGGTATTTCATCATACATTTGTATTAGAGATGCTATACCTTTGAGAATATTTTCCTCTTCATTGAAGAGAAAATACCCATCCTGAAGAAAACTAGGTTTACTTGTACTTTTCTTTATTAACTGACGCTCATTAAAGACTTCCTGTCTAAAAGAAATTCTAACTACAGTATTTCACACACAAAGAGAATGGACAGGAGAAAGACTGCTAATAGCGGTTTCCATTTAAATTTGGAATTTGGTCTCAAATATTGACAGACACTATCTTTAATCACACATTTTTATCTGCAACATTGAACTGGAAATGGCTTGTTCACACCTAGTTCATAGCTCCTTCTTCCCCCAAAGCTAAGAAAACCAGCATTCAGAATAGATTTAGCAAAAAAATGGCAATTCTTGTAATCTAGGGCTCTTTTACTAGTCTGTATCAGACCTATCTCAGCTCTTCTGACCAAATTGAATAAAAGCAGCGTTCACTCT
This sequence comes from Lasiurus borealis, assembly GCA_004026805.1. Classification (NCBI taxonomy): domain Eukaryota; kingdom Metazoa; phylum Chordata; class Mammalia; order Chiroptera; family Vespertilionidae; genus Lasiurus; species Lasiurus borealis. Next base: position 17,267 of record PVJN01006124.1, on the reverse strand, counting down.
ACAGTCCATCTCACCTTATTCCAGGCATGTATTTAGGTCATCTTGCATATTGTAAAAGGCGACATAAAACCTCTTTTCTCATCTTCTTTCCTGTTCCCTTCATTATGGAAATCAAATTTCTCTTTATTCTGTCAGGAATATAATGCTTCCCTTTACATGTGTCAGCTAAAGATACTATATTAAAATGACACTTAACTCTTACAGAAAATAAATATGTATAAATCGTTTGGCTCTTTACCGCACTTTTTTAGGTTTTTCTATGTCACTCAACTCCGGTTTGAAAGAAAACCTTACCTAGCACTTCAAAAACAATTCTCAGAACATTTGCACCGTGATAAAATCACACTCAATCCATCAGTCAATATGCATAAAGGCAATTATTAGATTTGGAGTTAAGACAAGGACAAAAACTGGAAATCGTAACAAGTCAACTCACATCCACACATCCTCCAGCTTATAAAGCACATTTAATTACTCCCATAATAGAAGATGAAGAGACTACTTCTCCCAGTGTACTCGCTGTGCAGCTCACCCAAAGATACTTATTTCTCTCTTTTTACTTCAACCCCGTAAATCTCTCCTTGCGCTGCCTTATAGCAACCGGTAAATCACATCCCAGAGATGAGGACTCAAGGTCCATTCTAAAATGACCAACGGTGCTCTGTCCCTCCGAGGAGCCGGCTGTGATATATGAAGTGAATGGGAGCTGCGGGTGGAAGGGAAGTAATGCGTTTTAGAACTTTCCATCATGAATCTATTCCCAGTCTTTGTCACATCAGGAGATTATGAAAGTTTGCCAAAAGCCAGACCAAAATTTTTATTGGACCCATAACTGTAAGTCTCAAAGAGTTGGTAATAGATTGCAAGCTCCTGAGAGAAAAAATGAATTATGTGTGCATATGCTTATGTGCTAACTCAAGGAGGCTGCTTGGGAAAATGGAAAGGAGGTATGATTTTGGAATTCAAACATTACAGGCAGGGATCTTAGGTGAGCTATTGGGTAAATCAGTTTGCTTCTTTGAACATCAGTTTCCTCACTTGAATAAAAATACAAAATTCTTAGAGCCGGTGACCACGCCTTGCACTATGGCTCCCTGGTTATCTATTTAAAACTGTCATCCATCGCGTGATCTCACACATACATGGAGTTTAATGAACAAGTGAAACTGAAAAACAAAATAGATACAGAAGCGTGGAACAGACTGCCAAACCTCAGAGGGAAGGCAGGGAAGGGTGAGTGGGTGGGAAGAGATCAACCGAGGGACTTGGATGGCTAACCCATGGACACAGACAAGAGGGTGGTGAAGAGTGGGGGATGGGGGCAGGCTAGAAGGGGTTGATGGGGGAGAAAGGAACATCTGTAATACGTTCAACAATATTCATTAACAAAAATACAACTGAGCCGAGACCGGTTTGGCTCAGTGGATAGAGCGTCGGCTTGTGGACTGAAAGGTCCCAGGTTCGATTCCGGTTGGGGGGCATGTACCTTGCTTGTGGGCACATCTCCACTGTGGGGCGTGCAGGAGGCGGCTGATCGATGTCTCTCTCCCATCAATGTTTCTGACTTTCTATCTCTCCCCCATCCTCTCTATGAAAAATCAATAAAATATATTAAAAAAAATACAACTGAGCTCCACACCCACTACTTCCCACACACTGAGTCATTTACTCTGCGGTGGTCACATGTCTCCTTAACTATCACTTCCTTGATCAACATTTAACTAACTCCTCCCTGCTCTTTATAGAACCAGTTCAGATTTTGTACTTTCTGGGGCTGTAATTCTTTTCTTTTGAGTGGATTGACAGACTCCAATCCCAGAGTCACATTCAGACCATCACCTGTTTTTATAAATGAAGTTCATTGGAACATGGCCACCTCGAGCAGGTATGAGGTCTCTGGCTGATTCTGAGTTGAGTAGATGCAACATAGACTATATGGCTGCCAAAGCCGGAAATATTGACTGTCTGGTATTTCTCGGGAAAGGTTTAAAAAATGTATTTTAGTTGTAAAGAATGTATTTTAATTGTAAAGAATGTATTTTATTTCCAATGCTGCATGCTCTATTAGTGAGTCTGCTCATACAATGATTCTTTCCCCTGTTAGGAAATACACAATACATTCAATAATAAGGTGAATTGCTGATCTTCTTAATCTTCACTGCTTTCTCACCACCAATTATGCACAACATCTAGAATATAGTTACCTTCTAATACATGTTGAATGTGAGTGGATAAAAAAGCTGTGGTACACGTAAACAATGGAATACTACTTAATCATAACAAAGATGGAAATCTTACCCTTTGCAAGACCATCAATGCACTTGGAGTTCATTAAGCTAAGTGAAATAAGCCAGCTAGAGAAAGACAAGTACCATAGGATTTCACTCCTATGTGGAATGTAATGAACATAAGAAATTAATAAGCAAAATAGAGATGGACTCATAGACAGAGAGCAAGCTGACAACTGTTCAGGAATGGAAGGCTGTGTTAGAGGGTGGGATTATTGAGCAAAACATTAAAAAAAAGAGGAAAAACAAACTCATGGATACAAACAACAGTATGGTGACTGCTGGGAGGTGAGAGATGGAGGAAGAGATAAAATGGTAAATGGTCATGGAAAAAGACTTCACTTGGGTGGCGAACGCATCATACAGTGTACAGATGGGACACTATAGAATTTTGCACCTGAAAACCTGTATACTTTTGTTAACCAGTGTCATCCCAATGAATTCAATGAATAGGAAAAATAAACATATCAATATGGATGAAAGAAATGAACACACAAATGAATGAATGAGTGCGTATACCAACAGACACATTAATTTGATTAAAATAATACGCTAGTTACATAGTAAGGAGCATGCCATCCATTAAACTGGACAACACTTTCATATGTCTTCTCTATATGAAGATAAAACGCCCTACAGTTACAATCCGTTTAAGCGTTATGAATCACATTATTATACATTCAACGTTGTCTAATCTATACACAATGGTTCGCAAAAGGACCCCGTTATGAATGAGCAATTCAGGAAGCGCGCGCACTATGGACTTTATAAAACACGCATAAATTAAACCACCACTTGCCCCCTATTAAAACACTTCAGTGCCATCTCAGTCCTATGGAGGCAAAGGCTAAAGAACTAATTATGACGAAGCGATTTGTTATTCTATTATTTTTGGCGTCCTGTCTGTTCCTTGTATGTAACGGCCCCCGCCCCCATATCTCTTTTGCATAAACAATATATCAGAAAGCATTTGTACAGTGAATGCCCGGCAGCCCCTGGCCTGAAAGGGCTCCTTCGCCTAATTGCGCATCCCCGGTGGATTTTCCATAATACGTTACAGATCTCATTTAAATACTTTTACAAATTCATCAAATACATTCTCCGAGGCGCATTTACCCCGCTTCCTTTGGAAACTTCTAATGAATTCTCCCGCTCTGTAATTTCAGCCCCGGCATCCTGATGTGAATTAAATATTATTGAACAAGGTGTTCATTATTGGCTGGTGAATTATAATTAGAAGCATAGGCAACCTTAACTATGGTAATCGTTTTAGTCCATTTCCTCCGGGACCCGCCATCCTCAATCGGGCACAAAGACCGGTCCCCTCTGCGGAAAGTCTGTTTGTTATCGGGGTTACAAGTAAATTAAGCAATGTCGGCCCTCGCTGCTGAAAAGCTAGGATTAGCGGCCACCATTTAACTCTTAAGAGGCAAATAGCGGGCTGTCATGCAGTCGCAGGCAGCGGTACAGAGAGCTGACCTGCTTTCTACACAATTTAGCATCATCGAGAGCTGACCTAGATTTTCCAGGAAACACATGCAAACCTGGTACATGTTTGCCATCTCCATCTATTGCACATGTGATGGAAGACTTTCCAGGAAAATGTGTCCATGTCTTTATATGAGCAAGATCCGTCTCATGCAGAGTTTAAGAAGACTTGTCTTCTAGTAGATGGTAGGTGGAATTATTACCTTTTCTTCCAGCTACTTTAAAAGGTAGTTGTCAGACTTCATATGGAAAATACATTCATAAATGAAGGGTGAAATGTACCATCGTCAAATAGCATTAATTTATGTATAGTCAGCGGGCATTTGAATAGGATGGGATGGGGATTTCTAAGAGCAGAGTGGTTTGCAGTTCACTGGGGCTAGATTGGGAGGGCAGAGTCCAATTACCTTCGGAAGCTCCTATGGCCTCATTATGGATGACCTGGGATGATGGGCTGCTCATAATAGGTGCTCATTAAATGGCATTTTCTTCCCCCCTTTGTGGATAATTACTCATTGGTCATGGTCGGTGAACATATTAATTCTTCCTTCCTGTAACTCTGTGTCATTGTGTGTAATTAAATTACCTGATGGCAAATGTGCCTTTAACTAAACAACATCACCAAGTATTGTTCACACGAGACATAAGTGAGGACTGAAAACCCAACTCCTGTCAATATTGATACTATACTCCTTTTTCGTTGTTATTTGTCACATGGAAGGATTCCCTGCGGTGGAGTAGACCATGTTTCTGGCATGTTTATGACCACACCTGATAGAGAGTTTTAAACACAAGAGCTGAAGCAGTTTAATTGTATTTCATATCACCCTTTCCTGTAATGTGTCAATCAAGTCTATTTCATTTTACCCTGTTTTTCTTCTTAAGAGACCACAAGTCCAGTCTATATAATGCTTATTCCTTTCCCTCTTTCATCCCAACTACCTCCTTGGACAGAGCGTCAGCTTGCGGACTGAAAGGTCCCAGGTTCGATTCCTGTTGGGGGCATGTACCTTGCTTGCGGGCACATCTCCACAGTGGGGTGTGCAGGAGGCAGCTGATCGATGTCTCTCTCTCTCATTGATGTCTCTGACTTTCTATCTCTCTCCCTTCCTCTCTGTAAAAAATCAATAAAATATATTTAGAAAAAAATATATATATATTGATTGATTGATTGATTTTCTTTGCAGAGAGGAAGGGAGAGGGATAGAGAGTTAGAAACATCGATCAGCTGCCTCCTGCACACCTCCTACTAGGGATGTGCCTGCAACCAAGGTACATGCCCTTGACCAGAATCCTGGGATCTTTCAGTCCGCAGGCTGAGGCTCTATCCACTGACCCAAACCGGTTAGGGCTATGCATGCATCTCTTGTCAGTAGGTCAGATTTGTTGTTGTTTCTCACATTTAGCACATTTTCCCCATTTCAAAGACACAGGTTGATTAGCACAGAAAACAGAAAAAGGCTTACTTTTAGCCCATATCCTATTCGATATGACTCACTTATTTCAGTGAATTTGTTTTTGTTGAAGCCAGTAACCAGACCACCAAGAACAAAATGAAAGCATATGTTGCCCCAAAAAAAGATATACTACAAAAAGAAGTGACAAAAAATTTATGTAAAGAGATAAAAGAAAACATGCAAGTAAAACAGCAACTAAAATTAAAAAATACAGCAATATTAGGAATTGATCTGACTACTATTCATCTGCAGTGGACTGTAATTTGAAACTGATAATAAAAAAGTAGTCACCAAATAAGCATTCATTTGGAAAGTTAAAAAACCTAAATCTAACTAATTCAATGTTCAAAAAGCAATCATACACAATTTAAGGAATATTTAAATGAAGTCAGTGAATCACTACATATCCAAATTCACAGAAATACAGTTTCTGGTGTACAATTTTATAACAGGTCATCTGTCCTTTGCCTTGTGTCTTCACCACACAAGGTCAAGTCTATAATCAGGCTTCTTCTTTACCTCTTTTCTAAAGAGTCCAGTCCAGATTACATTATTTATATTTTTTCTAATTATTTGGTTTTCTACAGAATTTCTTATTCCTGGATTACACGTCTCATTGCCTTCCATACCTGGAGATCCACTCCTGTTCTCACTCCCCCCAACCCACTCAAACACTGTTCTTTATGACCATGTAATACTCAGAGGGGTGACAGTCTTTTATTTTAACTGCTTAACAAACTCTTTAAATTCTATTGTTCAATATTTATGAGAGAAAATTTAAATTAATTGAGCACTAAGTTTAGAAAAATCCCCTTTTCAATACCATTTACATTTCTAAGGTTCTCTCAATGCAATTCCTTTTTCTTGTTTTACTATTACACTCAGGAACAAAGTGTTCAATAACTAATACGAAATAATTTTTGCCAGTTACTTTCTCAGTGAATGTATTGTGTGGTGATTCTATTATCATATAGTCCCTCATTTTCATATTCTTGAAATACTCTTGACAGAGTAATTATTTTAGACTTTCTCACCATAAAATGCATTTGCTGTACTTTGCTAAAATCACTTAAACATTTAGACAGGTTCACTCTTTGCACCTGAGCCCTCCTTTCTTATTCTAGGAAAAAGCACACTAACAACAGTCTTGAGTATTTATTTTAAATTTCTCATATATTCATATGCCAAATTCCCTAAGTCTTTTATTGTCTAATCTGAATTCCCTAGCTAATCAGTTGTATTATAATAAATCCCAGTCATTTTTCCAGGAAAAAAAAAATCAATTCGATTGGGTTGGTACTTCACTGGAAATCTTAATAAACTGTATTTATGCAAAAAAGTTTATTTGGCTTGATTGGGGTTCTACTTATACAACATTTTAAAGCTATATAACCATTACTTAAGAAACATAAAGAACAACTTCTAGAACAACCTATGCCATTTTAATAACTCATAAATTACCATGCTTTTAAATGTACATAAGTTTTCCTTATGACCAAAATACTCTTCTTTTCTAGCAATAACCTCAGAGCATTGAATGAAACTTAATGCCTTATCAATCCCCAAAGCAGGTTGTTCTCTTGGGAAGAAAATCTCCTTGATCCTTTAGCTGTGTTTCTCCAAATCGGAGCCTATAAGACCATCCTATCTAATAAAAGAGTGATATGCAAATTGACCATCAGTCCAACACACAAGATGGCTGCTCTCATGTGGTCAAAGATAGCTGCCCCCATGTGGACACAAGATGGCCACCATAAGATGGCTAGCAAGGGAGGGCAGTTTGGAAGGACCAGGCCTGCAAGCAAGGGCAGTTGAGGGTGACCAGGCCTGCAGGAAAGGGCAGTTAAGGGTGACCAGGCCTGCAGGGGAGGGAAATTAGAGCCAAACAGGGGTTAGAGCAGTTAGGGGTTGATCAGGCTGGCAGGCAGAAGCGTTTAGTAGAAATCAGGAAGGCAGGCAAGCAAGCAGTTGGGAGCCAGCAGTCCTGAATTTTGAGAGGGATATCAACTATCCGTTTTGGCCGGATCCTGGTAGGATCCCACCAAAATGGGCAGTTGAATATTCCTCGAGGGGTCCCAGATTGGAGAGGGTACCTGGGATGAGGGGAAACCCCCCTTCCATGCATGAATTATGTGCCCTGGGACTCTAGACTATTAATAATGTCATTAAGGAATATTCCAAAGATCTGAGAGTGACTGGGAGCCACCATTGTGATGCCCTTCCATAACGTTCTGATTCACACTGACACTTGAGAACCACTGAGTGAGCCTGTGCCCTGCACAGGTGTTAAATGGCTATTTGGCAAGACACTAGAAAGAGGATGGGACTTGTCCTTTAAGTTGAGAGAAGATTCTGCTGCTCAGGCAAAGGAAATTCCTACAGAAATCCCATCTTTCTTTCATCCTGCTCCCCTATAACAGTAAGGAGAGGACCTGTGGTATTACAGTTGAAATAAAATCCCTGTACAAAGAAACAAAAAAAAAATTTAAGAATAGGTCATCAAAGTCAGAATTAAAAATGTTATTTCATCCAATGAGATTAATACAGGGAAAGTCTGCCCTAGCAGGCTTGGCTCGGTGGATAGAGCATCAGCCTGCAGACTGAAAGGTACTAGGTTCAATTCTGGTCAAGGGCATATGCAATGGTTGCAGGCTCGATCCCCAGTGGGGCGTGTGCAGGAGGCAGCCAATCAATGATTCTCTCTCATTGTTGATGATTCCATCTCTCTCTCCCTCTCCCTGCCTCTCTGAAATTAATACAAATATATTTAAGACAAAGATAGGGAAAGTGTGATGATAGCTGCTCTTGAAATCAAATGGTATTGTCTGTGATGGCCCAGAATTCCCTGTGATTTAAAGGGCGACAGGCCACCCAGCCACTTGCTGAGACCGTTGCCTGTAATTTGACCTCTCTCCAGGCCTGGGTGTCATTACTGTGTAATCAGAGAGATAGCAAGGTAACCTGCTGATGCTTCTTTTCCATTTCGCTCAAATGTGTCCTTTTCCTGTAAAAGGTGATAAGCAAAACTCTAAGTGCGATATTGCTACCGACACCTAAGGACCATGTGTTCATGGAGGAAGGGGAGAGGAAGGTGTGACGGGACGGTCCTGTTTTCCTCTGTGCACTTGGAAGCAGTGATCGGTTGGCCAGGGGATGCTGCAGACATTCTCTGTGCATCTAAATCCAGAGCACTCTCACCTACACTCAAGGTGACGACACCTATTTCTGAAGAAGCAATACGCCTGGGACATAATGTGTGCCTAGTATGTGCTTGAACAATTAGTGGATGCGTAAGTGAGTGAGGTTTGAGAGAGAATTAAGAGTTAGAATAAGGAAGGCATAGCTAAATGATGTTGAAAGAAAGAGAGGGATGTATGCCTAATAAGGCTGCAATACCCCTAAGCCTTTGGTTTCTAAGTCAATGTAGGGAATCGGCAAAGCTATTAGTAAGGTGCTTTTAACTACATGCCATAAACACAAGTTTACCTGCAACAGGCATGTGTCAAACAACTGGTTTCTGCTAAAGTCAAGAATTGATGTCTAGAGTTTGAGGTGATGACATCCTATCTAATAAAAGAGTAATATGCAAATTGACTGCACCTCCGCTACACCCACAAGCCATGCCCACAAGCCCACTCACCAGCCAATCAGAGAGAGTATGCAAATTAACCCAACCAAGATGGCTACAGCCACAGAGAGAGCAAGAGAAAGGCTTGGGTTGCCCCTGGTGATGGAAGAAGCCAAGCTTTATGCAAACCCTGCTCAGCCAGACCTCCACTTAAGACAACAAAGTTTCAATGGCTGTGCGAGCAGAAGGCTTGGTTCCGCTCCAGCCTGCAAAGCTTCAATTGTAGAAGATAAATAAACCCCAGATACCAGGGCCTCCCCTTGGGTTACCAGGGGGGTATGACCAGCCTGCAAACCACCCAAAGCCCCTCATCCAGGCTACCCCAAACCCCAAGGGAACCCTCTCCCTGATCTGGGACCACCTTCAGGGCAAACCAGCTGGTCTCTACCCGTGTAGCAGGCTTCTATTCTATCTAATAAAAGAGTAATATGCAGATTGACCATCACTCCAACACACAGGTGACTGTCCCCATGTGGTCAGAAGATCCTGCCCCCATGTGGACACAAGATGGCCAGCAGGGGAGGGCAGTTGGCAGGGACCAAGGCAGTTGTGGGTGAACAGGCCAGGTAGATCAGGCCTAAACGAGCAGTCACACACCCCTCAAGGGGTCCCAGATTGGAGAGGGAGCAGGCTGAGCTAAAATATAATGCCCCCCTCCCCACCCCTGTGGATAAATCTCGTGCACTGGGACTCTAGTGGTTCTATAAAGTTGAAGTTCATAGAAAGATCAGAGCTGTCGATGACTATTTAAACCTCGTATAGAAATACCTGGTCATCTACCATGTGTCAGGCGCTGTGTTAAACAGATTCATTATCTTCCTTTGTCACAAAAGCCTGAGCTATGGTTCTTTTTCTTTGTGCAGAACTGGCTTGCCCAGGGCCACAGGATGATTTGCGCATCTGTATCGAAGCAGTTAGGAAGTTCTTTCTGAACATTTCTGAGCAGCAACAGAAATCACGTGTCTGACTGACAGACACCAAGGCCCATACTCCCTCTCCTGTTCCACACACCTCTCTCCCTCTCTCTCTCTCTCTCTCTCTCTCTCTCTCTCTCTCTCTCTCTCTCTCTCTCTCTCTCTCTCTCTCTCTCTCATACTGCTTTTCTGGCGGTGTCTTTGCCCAGTGGAGTTCCAGTGGAGGTTGGTGGAGAGGAAAGCAACTCACGGGACACGGGGGCTGAGTTCTGTGAGTGCATCTTCCTGGGACGAACATTTCTGTCACATGTTCCACAGATAGGCATGTTAAAAGGATCATTGGGAGACACACATGAACCACTGTAGATGCTCTGAGTTTGCAGAGCATGGTGCAACTCAAGGTGGTTAGTCTCTGCCCAATTCTTGCACTAAAAATAAATACAGCCAAGACCAGTTTGGCTCAGTGGATAGAGCATCATCCCGTGGACTGAAAGGTCCCAGGTTTGATTCCTGTCAAGGGCATGTACCTTGGTTGCGGACACATCTCCACTGTGGGGCGTGCAGGAGGCGGCTGATACATGTCTCTCTCTCATTGATGTTTCTGACTTTCCATCTCTCTCCCTTCCTCTCTGTAAAAAATCAATAAAAAATATTAATAAATAAATAAATAAATAAATAAATAAATAAATAAAATACAGCCAAGACCAGTTTGGCTCAGTGGATAGAGCATCGGCCTGCGGACTGAAAGGTCCCAGGTTCAATTCCAGTCGAGGGCATGTACCTTGGGTGCGGGCACATCCCCCATGGGGGGTGTGCATGAGGCAGCTGATTGATGTTTCTCTCTCATCGATGTTTCTAGCTATCTGCCCCTCTCCCTTCCTCCTGTTAAAACTCAATAAAATCTATTTTAAAATAAATAAATAAATACACTAAGTAAAGCTAATTTTATTATCACTGTTTTGCCAACATTCAGGATCCATGGGAGGGGAGGGAGGAGAGTTCATTCCATTGCCTGCTCTCCCAAGTCATATACATGTTAAGACGGTTTTCTGGAGGCAGCACTACATAGAACATACATAAATGTCTGGCTTTAATTTAAAATATTTTTTTCAGTGTCTCTTCCTTTGAGCAGCTCCCTGGATCACTCCGACACATCAGGACCCTTGTATCACAGTGTGTCTTCCTAACTCTGAAAGCTGCACTGTCCTCATGTATGTAATTTTCTCCCGGTGCAGGCTATTCGTTTATTCAGTTGCTAGGAATTCCTTCCATGTTTCAGAAACTCCCACTTCTTACCTAAATATGCCATTACCCATATATTACCAGAAGCAAAATTATGTCTGAGAATTATTTCTTCATTGACACGCATTGGGCAACAATTCCGCGTACATCACCATAAGCTCAGGAAAATGTCAGAAAGCGATGATTCAGGTAGTGGCAACAGCTGGCCGAGAGTCATCGCGCCAGCTCCTGTCTGCACATAAAACATCTTCATTCCCACGGCTGGCAGACATGTGGGCAGGCAGCACGCACCGCCCTGCCAGGGGGAATGTGAATTAGAAGAGGTACAACTTCTGACTCTCGTCTACACTGCAATCGTGCACTCCCTTTGACCAGGCAACCTGCTTCTCCTCATCAGCGTTAATCGAAATATCTCAAGTCACAGGTACCAGCATTGTCACTGTAGACTACATACAAATAGCCAAATGTCTACTAAATACAAATTATCAAATGTAAGGTGATCAAGGAAAATATATAATGGGATAATATATAAAAAAATCAGAATATAAAATGAAATGGAAAGATGTCCACATTGTATTACAAAACAAAAAGGAGCAAATTAGAGGGCCTATTTTTACAGTAGAATGCCATTTAGAGATGTAGATCTCCATGTGTATATACTTAAGTGTGGAAAGAAGAATGCCTGGATGGATATGAAGTGAGCCAGCATGATTACTTCTGGAGAACGTGATTGGTTGGGAGAGTCTGGGCTGGGGATCTCATTGCACACCTGTAAAGCTCTGTATTATTTACTTCCACTGACATGTATTACTGTTGCAATTAAGAAACTCAAACCATAGAGGGGTATGTACATTATACTTTAAGACACTTAAAGGTAGGAGAATGAGCCAAAACCAGTTTGACTCAGTGGATGGAGCATCGGCCTGCAGACTGAAAGCTCCCAGGTTCAATTCTGGTCAAGGACATGTACCTTGGTTGCAGGCACATCCCCAGTAAGCACCATGCAGGAGGCAGCTGATCAATGTTTCTCTCTCATCAATGTTTCTAACTCTATCTCTCTCCCTTCCTCTCTATTAAAAAAATCAATAAAACATATTTAAAAAAAAGGTAGGAGAATAAGTCCTAAGTCCAAGGACATGCATATATTCATGGTCGCGCGGTGTCTCCGAGCACAGAGAACCTCTGGGTAAACAAACACGGGCCGCTGGAAGTTGGCACATAAAGATGATCCATGCCAGCTTCCCCTTCCACAGGCTCTGGCGAACGGGGCCTCTGGGAAGGAGAAATACTGCGATGCGGGGAGCATCCAGGCAGAGAGCAGGCGGTTGTTCTGGTGACAGAGTGCCGGCCCTTCCATCAGCGACGTGTTCTACTTCATGGTGCCTGCATGTATGTGCTGTTTGCAGTTTGTCACAACATAACACACGACATCGGGCCTTTCCATCTCCCATTTGTCTTCCTCTCTCTGGTCCCCTCTCTCTGGTAGGACTGAGAGAATGACTCTCCCAATGTGGGTACTGGAACCCCACTCAAATATTATTATTTTTTCCCAGACTTGAAAAGTATCCCAACCGCTTCTGAATAATGCATCGCTGATATAGTGTGATAACACTACCCCTCAACATATGAAGAAGAGAGTCCTCGGCTGTCTATTTCTCCCTTGGTTTTCTTGTTCTCATCACTGGAGGTCTCGCAGGACATCTCATGGGTCCGATGGGATATTCTAAAATGTAATGATGCAGATTTACTGCATCAGAGAACTTACTTTATGCCGTTCGTACCTGTTGGCAGATGCACGCATACACATATCCTTTAACAGCAAATAAATTACCCGCCTACCTTTCCCGCTCCCCATTGATTCTCTCACTCCTGGTAAAGGGCCCCGGATGGAGGGCTATTTCTGAGCTGGGACGGATCGATGGGCTTAGTTACTTCCAGGCTACCTCTTACAAGCCATTGCTTTTTAAGTCAGGGAAGGATAACTTGATTTTGTAAATGCAGCTTTCAAAGAAGAGGAAGATATATATATATATTTTTTTTCACAAAAGACATTTGTTAAAAGGTACCATTCACCGTGATGACAGCAGGCAATTATCATGGGCTCCCTCCTGAATCTAACTAGATTATCTATGATCACCTACGCGATTGCAGCCTAAACCTCAAAAGCATCGTTGGTGAAGATTGAATGTATGCTCACACCCAGCCAACCGAGGTCTGTCTTTTTAAAGATAGAAACAGGCATAAATGCCACTGCAATCTCCTTCTTTTTCTGCTGCAGTTCATGTGTACATAGTTAAGATGTTTGAGGGAGACGGTAGCATTGTCTCAGGCTTGAGGTTTCTAAGGATGTCTTTCTCGAGGAGCATCGCACCTGGCACCTTCTGGGAGGCAGATTATGACGTAAAGTTCTTGTTCTCATCACTGGAGGTCTCGCAGGACACCTCAGGGGTCCGATGGGATATTCTAAAATGTAATTTTTTTTTCCAATCGCTGTAAGTACTTCTGACCAAACCCCATTAACCTTCACACATCTCCCCACAAAAGCAAGGACGGCGCTCCTGAGGCTGGGCCAGACTGCGCCAGCCAAGCGCTCCCCAAACCCTGGGTGGCAGGTCTGGTTGATTGGAGATAATGAGAAAGATGCCCATGGTGGATGCTCAAAGTTTGCAGATTAGCAACTCAAAAAAAGAAACAAGAAAAGAAAGAAAAGGAAAAGAAGGAAAAACAAACTTGCTTTAAAAGGCAGCTTATATTCACGTGCTTTAATCTTTTTTAAGTCTATTTGATTTTTATTTTTTTAATTTTTATTAATTTTTATACATATCTCCCCATTGCCCCCCCTCCCTCCCAGGCCTACCCCAACCCCCCAGTGTCTATGTTCATTGGTTATGCTTATATGCATGCATACAAGTCCTTTGATTGATCTCTTATCTACCTCACCTAACTTTAATCTCCCTTTTAACAAATCAAATCTTAGCTTCATTCTAATTTAATTAGCTTATAGAAAAGAAAGACTCAAGGTGATTTTTTTTGTCACTATCTTCAATTATCTCAGCTTACGAAGTAAATAGCTCTGGTTGACATTCTAGAAGTATCCATAATTATTTCAGCAAATGCGAGTGTGAGATTTAAACATCAGTGACTATGGCATGCCATTTGCATATTTACTCAAGGTGGCGGGAATGTGTGTGTACAATTGACAGCCATGAAATCTGCATTTTGTTTCCAAGGCCCTCAAAGGTGAAATGGTCCTTGGTGCACATTAACTCCTCTATAAAGACATTGAAAAGCCACCCAGATCATCTGCTGTTCTTAACCCGAGACACTCTTTGGCTGAAGCTCTTCCCACAATTTACAGTGATCTCATCAGAGGCAGCAACGTGGCGAGGCTTGATGTGTAACTAACGGAGGAGAGATTTAATTCGAGCATATGGGGAAGCAGAATATAGATAAAATGTCCAATTACGCAGAAATTGAGAAGCGGTGCTAATTTTTCATGATATGACAAAAGTGAATCATCATCTCAGAATTTAAAGGGACAAGGTTCTCATGGAAGCAATTTATAGACTGATAATTTTGTGGGGAAACGTAATGTAGACCTCTGGCCATCCCTTACGATTTATATTTAAAATATCGGTGTGATCCTGAGACTTGGGCACTGAGCCTGCTGCCCAGCCGATGCTCCTTTAATTAGCTAAGAAGACTCGCCGCCTGGATATTATTGGGCGGGTTCCAATTGTACGTCAGTTGGAACATTGCCTGCATCTAAAAATCATTTAGAAACGCTGAGTTGGTCTCAAAAATATTAATAGGTACTCTCACGCCGCATGCATTATTAATACCGCCTAATGCTACCTCGGGTCTCTAATACATTTTGTGAACAATAAATGGGTAATCATGGAGCTGGATTGACACCAATAAATAAGAAGAGGAGTCCTGTTAACGGCAGCATGCCCAACCAGGAAACACATTGATTAGAGATTAAAATTAGAATATTTTCATTATAGACTTCACCGATGTCTTTCATTTTTGTAAGTCGAAGTGCACTTAGATCTTTGTAGCCTCGGAGTCATCTTTTAATACTCACTATAAATGTGTATAACTGCTGATGAAGGACGGTTCCACTTGAAGGAATGTAAGCGATTTCACATTTATTTTTCATAGGACCAAAACTATTATAGATTTCAGGTTAAGAAATTTTAGCACAATTAGAGACCATGCATCTGACATACCGAATTATTCAGGTTCAGGAAGATTCAAATGGCATGGGTTTTTGTAAACTCTACTAAAATCTTGTTATTAAGCTGGCCTATTTAACTGGGTTAGTTTAATATTTCTTAACTACAGTTTTATAACATCCCCTTTTCAATGAAATTAGCATGTAGATACACAGCACTTACAATATTTTTAAAAACATATAAAATACACTGTAATCACTAATGTAAGGCTAATTTTATTAAAAATAGATATTAGTCAGATTTGTCTTTGATTCAGAACAATATGTGACCATGTCCTAAGGAAATTTTAATACTTTAAAATAATAGGACAGTATTTGCTTTTAAAGAGTTATGCTACAATAATCTAACTTTATTAGAGAACAATGGTTGTGAAAACCTGTTCAAAGGAGAGTGGTACCATATGGATTGTCTCATTATAGACAGGGGGCATATTTTACCCATGAGTAGCTGCTTAAATATTTATTCATTGCACAGAAAAAAAACAAAAAAAGGGGGGGGGAGAGAGAAACATCAATGATGATAAAGAATCATTGATCAGCCAAAACCAAGTTGGCTCAGTGGAAAGAGCATCAGCCTGAGGACTGAAAGGTCCCTGGTTCGATTCCAGTCAAGGGCATGTACCTTGGTTGCGGGCACATCCCCATTGGGGGTCGTACAGAAGGCAGCTGATCGATATTTCTCTCTCATTGATGTTTCTGACTTTCTATCCCTCTCCCTTCCCCTCTGTAAAAAAATCAATAAACTATATTTAAAAAAAAGAATTATTGATCAGCTGTCTTCTGGCCACCCAGGCATGTGCACTCACTGGGAATAGAAGGGTGACCTCCTGGTTCTCAGGTGGACGCTGAACCACTGAGCAACACTGGCCAAGACTCTTTGAATAGGTTGATTTAGACCCACTCTTGGGCATTAGCTCTTTCAAACACAAATTTATCATTTCCAAAAGCCATATTTCATTGAACAGGAGTCAGATCATCCATAGACTTACTACACATTTCCTTATCTTAGAGCACCTCAGTTCATGATTCTGGGGTGATACATTACAACAGACCAGATGACATTCCACATCAGTTCTTCTTGTCATGCTACCCTCGGAGCACAATGGGGGTGCGCTCAGAGCCATGTAGGCTACAAAGAACTGTGCATGTGTGTGTCTCTTTAAAGGTAATAATAACACCAAGGCAGGCTGGGAGTCAGGGACTCTAGTTTACAAACACCCATTTACAAAAGATACTTCCCACTAATAACTAAACTCCAAAATGAGTCGAACAGAAATGAATGGAATGCTGAACAATTAAGATTCTCTCCCCATAAGCCCATCTCGATCATTTTATTAAAGGCTGCTGGGAATACCCGTACTGAATAACTAATTCTAAGTTATATTCCATGAAAACAAATTAATGTAATAATTTTCTCTCCGAAATTAATTTAAATCTCTGTGGATGCGGCAACACATTCCGTCTTTCCTCTGCATACAGAAGTTATCGAGAGCCTTATTGCATCGCTGCTTTAGGCAGATTCACTGCTTCCCAGTCACTGGCCGTGGCCGTGCTTTCAATTGAGCCGACTGGTTCCAGTCAATCATTTTTCACTGTCGGGCTCCGATATTTCAAATGACTCTGCCTTTTGTCATTATAAATAGCGAACTTGCTGAGATGCTGCTCATACAATGCGTGTTGCGTCCAAAGGCTCTCCCTCCTCCCCTATCTCCCTTCCTCCCTTCCTCACTTCCTCCCTCCCTCCCTGCCTGCTTTCCTTTCTTCCTTCCTTCCTCCCTTCCTCACTTCCTTCCTCCCTCCCTGCCTTCTTTCCTTCCCTCCTTCCTTCCTCCCTTCCTCACTTCCTTCCTCCCTCCCTGCCTTCTTTCCTTCCCTCCTTCCTTCTTTCCTTCCTTCCCTCTTCCTACCTTCCCTCCTTCCCTCCCTCCCTCTCTCCCTTCCTTCCTTCTTTCTCTCCTTCCTTCCTTCCTTCCTTCCTTCCTTCCTTCCTTCCTTCCTTCCTTCCTTCCTTCC
>PVJN01006123.1:0-77294 GCA_004026805.1 Lasiurus borealis | reverse complement strand
CTACAAGATGGATTAAAGACTTACATATAAGACTTGGAACCATAAACTTGCAGTAAACTCTTCAACATTGCTCTTAGTGATATTCCTTTGGATATGTCTCCTCACACAAGGAGAACAAAAGAAAAAATAAACAAATAGGACTACATCAAACTAAGCAGGTTCTGCATGAAGGGAACCATCAACAAAATGAAAACATAATCTGAATGGAAGGAGATATTTGCTAATGATACATCCAATAAGGGGTTAATATCGAAAATACATAAGGAACTCATACAACGTCACACACACACACGTCTGATTAATAGATGGACACAGGACCTGAATAGACATATCTCCAAAAGTACAATATGAAAGATGCTCAACATCACCAATCATTAAGGAAATGCAAATTAAAACCACAATGAGTTATCACCTCACACTTATCAGAATGGCTATCATTAATAAATCCACAAATAACAAGTGTTCAGGAGGATGTGGAAGTAAGTGAACTCTCGTGCATTGCTAGTGGGATTGTAAATTGGTGCAGCCACTATGAAAAACAGTATGGAGGTTCCTCAAAAAAACTTTAAAAAGAGAACTATGACATAGCCCAGCAATTTCACTTCTAGGTCGTTAGCTGAAAAAAATCCAAAACACTAATTCAAAAAGCTATATATAACCTTGTTTGTTGAAGCATTATTTACAACAGTCAAAATAAGGAAGCAACCTAAGTGTCCATAAATAGCAATATATATAATGGAGTATTACTTAGTCATAAAAAAAGAATGAAATGCTACCATTTGCAACGACATGGTTGGACCTAGAGGGTATGTTAAGTGAAATAAGTCAGAGAAAGAAAAATATCAGACAATTTCATTTACATGTGAAATCCGAAAAATAAACAAGCAAAACAAAACAGAAACAAGTTCATAGATACAGAGAAGAAACTGATGGTTGCTAGCCCTAGCCAGTGTTGGTGAATGGGTTGGGCATTGCCTTGTGAACCAGAAGCTTGCTGGTTCAATTCCTAGTTAGGGAATATGCTGTGGGTAACAGGCTCAATTCCTGGCAGTGGGTGTGCAGGAGGCAGCCTATTGATACATCGCTCTATGTTTCTCTTTCCCTCTCCCTTCTTTCTCTAAAAATCAATTAAAAAATCTTGAAAAAATATGATGGTTGCTAGATGTGAGGGAAGTTGAAGAAATGGGTGAAAAAAGAGAAGGGATTAAGATGTGTCAATTGCCAGTTACAAAAACAGTCACAGAGATATGTTTATCAAATGAGATAAATCAGTGGGAAGAGAGGTGCAAAAAGACATCACAGATTAAGCAAAGTCCTAAGAGGGATGGATAACAAAAAAGACAAATGGTGATACTTCTGAAACTATGAATAAGCAAAGATACAAATAACTGGTGTGAAGGTAATTTGAGAGTTTATACTTGAGGGATCCTATTTTTCACTGAGCTAGATAGAAGAGGTCTGCAACTGAAGATGAGAGGGTGGGACTGCAAATTGGTGCAGCAATTATGGTTAACAGTATGGTGCTGCTTCTTGAGATCACTAAACACTAAAATTGGTTTGAATTTCTAAGTTTATTTCAAGTGATGGTGGGGAAATACAATTCAGGAACAAAAATGAATCCCAGGATAAGCCAATCTAAGATAAAAGTTGGGAAATTACTGACAAGAATGCGGAAAGAAAGCAAAGAATAGCCCAGCTGGCTTGACCTATGAACCAGAAGGTCAAGTTAAGAGTTTGATTTCCCCATCAAGGAACATGCCTGGGTCATGGACTCCATCCTGTGGGGCATATAGGAGACTGCCAATCAATGATTCTCTCTCATCACTAATGTTTCCATCTCTCTCCCCCTTTTCCTTCCTCTCTGAAATCAATAAAAAATATTTTTAAAAAAGAAACTGAAGAATAAAAAGTGTACCAAGTAAAGTTGAGCAGTATGAGAATAGAATTAAACTTTAGCCATGACTGGTATATTTCTCTTAGCTGATATATGTTTATCTCTCTCCTTCCTTCCTCTCTCTCTAAATCAATAAAAAATATAAAAAGCCCTAGTTGGTTTGATTCAGCCTGTGGACTGAAGGGTCCTGGGTTTGATTCTGGTCAAGGGCACATGCCTGGGTTGCTGGCTTGATCCCTAATTAGGGGGCCTGCAGGAGTCCCCATATCAATGATACTCTCTTATCATTGATGTTTCTATTTCTCTCTCCTTCTCCCTATCTGGAATCAATAAAAATATATATTTTTAAAAACCACATAAAAAGAGAGCAAAAGATTAAAAAAAGAAATAAGATTTAATGTAGCAAATATATGTGATTATATAACATTCTCAGCTAGACTGTTCAGACCAGAGTTTATAAACTGTGAAGGCAAATGATTGGGTTGTTTTGGAGTTGAAGGTTGTTGTGAAGATCATAACAATGATCATAAAATCCCACTGAGTAAGGAAGACAGTGATACTAAAAAATGGATATTTCAAAGGAAGAATTGCATTTAATGACTAAATTGATATGGAATCTGATGAAGAAAAATAAAGAATTCAATAAGATTCCTGATTATCTGTAAAACTGACAGACTAATGATCAAAACAGAGTTCTTGGAGAGAGAACATGCTATAGGGATGGTTACTCAAAAATTTACTGTAAGATATTAGATTGAAAAAGCTTTTTAGAACACTCCTATCATTTTTTAAAATGATAGGAGTAATAAACTAAGTCCCAGAGAAGTTCAGTGACTTTGATGAAGTCTTAAGATACTAAACAGAGGCTAGAAATGACTTTAAACTCAATGTTTCTAGTACACCACAGAACCTCACTAATATCTGAAGCTTGACATGTTGGCAGGAAATACAATGGTGCTCCTTCTTGAGGAGATTCAATAACACAAAAATTGGTTTGAATTTCTAAGTTAATTTGAGGTGATAGTGGGGAAATATGATTCAGGAACAAAATGAATCCCAGGAGAAGCCAATCTGAGATAAAATATTTGGTCTGGTAACCCACATAGAGAGAATCAAGAGTTGGATGTAGAATGATATAAGCACTTCAAATATTCTAATGCAAGCACACTGTATGCTTAAAAATCCTCTCAATGTCATTTGGTAATATAGACAGGACATAAAAATTATTATGGCTTTAAACATTAAGAAGAGCTTTGCTTACTTAAGGTTCTTTTTATCTTACACAAATATGAAATACTGAAATCTAATTAAGTCTCTTTTAAGGGACTAGATATTTGCCTTACCTTTACTACCTTGTAGTCACACAAGTATTCCACCTCATAATTGTTTAGATTCCTTTTGGTGATTCCAATCGATTTACATGTGAGCTTTTCTTTTCTACATACTTCCTGAAGAGTATCAAGTGAAACTAGGCAAGGCACACACCAAGCTACAATAAGAAAATAGAACTCTTTACTAATGAAATAGCTACTGAATTAAAACAAAAAAAGAAAAGGAAAAACTTAAGATTTCTATATCCCCACCCTTTTACTGGCAACTTAACAAGGACTAAAAATTCATATGACAAGAAACCATTTTTGTGTCTTCAAGACAAAGGTAAGCATTAAAGAACTATTTTGGTAAATTGGTCTTCTTGGACTTTTTCATGTCCTATTATGTTTAACTGATGTCAAATAATTTCACTGAGCCACCTGAACAAAATATTTTATGTCTGTAAGCTTTAAGATTACATATAGATGCAAAAGTGAAAAGGATAAGGTTTTTTATTTTTCCATTATAGTCTACATAAAATTATTGTTTTAATAAATTGTAAATGGCTAAGGCATTCTTATTGTTAGAAATATATCTTAAAATAATCTTATAACTTGTTAAAATTTTAAAAAGTAACTTTCTCCCTTTCCTCTTAGTTGGATAAGAAGTGAAATCTAACTGAAATATAGTTTTATGTGACATGATCATACATCATATGTTCTTTTTCCAGTTTGCAATGTTGCATAAAATTTTAACTCCACTTATTTTGCCCATGCTTCAAAGTTATTAAGGGAAATAAACCCGTTATAATAATATAATGGGAGGTATACTGATTTTTGTCATACTCATTTCCTGTATTGTTTTTTAAAGCCAAGAATTACAAAACAGAGTATTCAATTTACATCAGTCATACACCAAGCTTGAAGAAAATCAGATACCACTCAATCAGTCTCACAGTAGTCAATATCTAACTGTGCTACAGCACATTTTACTCTAAAATTTCTGCTCCCATATTGCTAGTGAAATAGGCTAATACTGATGTTTAGACATCTGTAATAAACTTGTTTTCATGGCTAGTGTTATGGTAAGCACTAGAGAAGATCAAAGGCCCTCTGCCCCAGCCTGTACTAGGCTACTGAGTATATGACTTTAGCAAGATTTTCACTGTTCTGGGTTTCAGATTCACTGAAATAATTCAAGAGGTGAAGCAAACTGGGGTTACGAAACAACATCTAGAGGTAAACTCAAGCTTTACTTGGTAGCTCTCCAAGGTAGTTGTAATAACTTTTGTGTTTAGAGGTAATTTAGAGACCAGAGCTGATTTTGCTTTATCCATTCTTCACCCTCCACTCACACAGGGACTTCACGGGATTTCTACCTCTACACTACTGTCCCACAAAGGATTCTAATTTTACATCAAGAAAGTGAAAGACATTTGTGTGTGTGTGTGTGTGTGTGTGTGTGTGTGTGTGTAAGAGAAAGATATTTTCCAAAAAATAAAAATAAAAAAATGGAGGGGGGACGGTAGAAGAGGTTGCTTGCTTTGGGATGGTGTGGAGGTAGAAGAGTAGAACAGTAAAGAACCTTAAATCCTTTCCATTAAAAAACCTTCAGGCTGTTTTGTGTAAAGTTAACCTCATCATGCTGACCACATGCAAAAGAGGTTCCTCTAGGCTAGGTAATCTACCCCAGATGACTTGTCTGCTGTAAATACCATTTTTATCTAGTTGAAATAACAGGATTCAAAGACACAACCTTCGAGGGAAATGCTACTGAGTTAAAACAAACAAACCAACAAAAAAACAAAACAAAACAAAACAAGACCATACAACACTCTTGTAACAATTTTGGTTAATGTAGGAAAAAAATTCATGTGCAAGATTAAACATTTCATTGCCACCACAAAAAAACAAACAGCTCAATAGTTCACAGTAATGTCCAGTGGAAGAAAATTTGGCGGATAAAGATTTCATAATCTATATGGAGAGGAATAGTCCTGGAAAACACCTTTAAATTCTAGAATGCAATGAAAGTTCCAGTCTTTCAAGCGCGCACAGGCGCACACACACACACACGCACACGCGCGCGCACACACACACACACACACACACTCACACACTCACACACGTTCAGTACCTAATTCTTCGGCGTCCACGCAAACAACACAGGCTCCTGGTGGCTATGAGAGGGATTCCAGGCTACAGGATATGTCCTCAAATACCACTTACTGGAACCCTCTCCGACGAGGAATTCAACCTCCTAGTGAGGCCGAACTGGGATGTAGCCTCACTTATTTCCTTTCTGAGTGGTCATAACCCAGCCCCAGTTTCCCTCTTTCCTCGGACACGGAGGTCACACTTACACCACCGGCTCTCCCACTTTCCAGTTGAAAGTCAGCCCGAACCTTAAACGTCCCGCTCAAACCACCACAAAGAAGTCAAGCCACGCGCGCCCACGGGAACCCGAGCCGCTGGGAACCTGCGGGAGCTGCGGCGGCTGCCCGAATACCTCCACACGGCCGCGGACGGGGGGCGGGGGGCGGGCGCCGACCGGCGGCGGGCGCGCAGGCCGGGGCGCAGGGGGAGACTCCGGGGACCGAGCTGGCCGAGGCGCGAGAAGGGTCAGGGGCCAGGGGCCGGGGGCCGGGGGCCGGGGGCAGGGTGAAGCCCGCGGTGCGCATCTGGGGGCCCGGGTGTCGGCAGGGCGGAGGGCGGTGCCGCGCTGGGCCGGCCCGCGCGTCCCGGCGCGCTTCCCGGCTCAGGGTTTTGCCAGCAGAAGGGAGCGGAGTGAGGGGCGCCGCTCGCTAGCCCTCACCTCCTCGCGCCTCGGCCCCGGCCGCCGCCATCTTGAGGAGTTTTCATTCAAACTGGCGCGGTCGGACGGGATAGCGCCACTGGCCGGCACCCCGCCCACGCCCGTCTCGCGCGGTAGTTGGGGGCCGGGCTGAGGGGCTGGAACCCGCGAAGCGTGCTGACGTCAACGGAGGCCGACCCCGGCCACAGGGACGACCGCGCCTGCGCCCCAGGTCGCATGCCTGCGCGCGGGTGGGCGCCAGGTCCGCAGAGGGGCGGGCCTCGTGGGCGGGGCGAACCCGGTGGGCGGGCGGGAGCGGGCGGTGCCATCCCAGGTTGACAGCTGTCTGCCCCTGCTCGGCCGCTTATCGCCTGGTCAAGGAACACGTCTATGGGGCCTTCCACTCGTCTTATTTGTTACATGGGCACCACATGTGCACTGTGCAAAAATAAAACAAACGGAGCTATTTAGTATGTTCCCTTCCCATGCCTATTCCTAGTTACCTGAGCCCACTGGCTATTAAGTTTCTTCCCATGTTACTCAGATCACAGGCTGTCAAATTGGCTGAACCTTGGGATCCCTTTTGGAAGGGTTTTGCTTTTTGATCAGATTTGCAGGTTGACTTAATCGACATGGGATGTGATCTAGACATTGGAAAATTTACAGCTCCCCAGGCAATTCTAGTGTGCAGCGGTTTGCAACAACCATCTAGATCAGTGATTCTCACATTTGAATGCGCATAAGAATTATCTGGGGATCTTATGAAATGGGAGATGGGGGGGGGCAGGGGCGGGAGAGTTGAGGTTGTGTTTTTGATGAGTTCCCATAGTGTGCCTGATGATGGCGTCTGGGTTGGTGCCATACCTTTATAGCAAAGCTACAATGACACCCAGATCCTCTTAGCTTCTCAGTGGTTCTCAACCTTTCTAATGCTGCGACCCTTTAATACAGTTCCTCATGTTGTGGTGACCCCAATCATAAAATTATTTTCGTTGCTACTTCATAACTGTAATTTTGCTACTGTTATTGAATTGTAATGTAAATATCTGTGTTTTCCGATGGTCTTAGGCTCCACAGCAGCGGTTCTCAAAGGAGC
This sequence comes from Lasiurus borealis, assembly GCA_004026805.1. Classification (NCBI taxonomy): domain Eukaryota; kingdom Metazoa; phylum Chordata; class Mammalia; order Chiroptera; family Vespertilionidae; genus Lasiurus; species Lasiurus borealis. The sequence goes on along the minus strand of PVJN01006123.1, from coordinate 70,200 downwards.
CAGCATGGTTTTCATCTTCATGCTCCTATTCCACTTTGTCCCTTTTCAATGTTTGCAGAAATTCACTCTTCTTATCAGTGTGAATTCATGTCAGTTTGGTTAGAGGAGGCTGCTGATTTAAGTTTGTCGACGGGTGAAGAGGAATTGGAGCAATTACACTCTTTCACTGTCATTGTTGGACTAAAATTCTTGGATGTTGATTTAAAAACATTGAAGTTAAAACAAGAAAGCCCACTGCATGGGAGTACATATTTGCAAATATTATCACTGATAAGAGCTTAATCTCCAACATTTACAGGGAACTCATACAACTTAACAAAAGAAAGATAAACAACCCAATAAAAAAATGGGCAACTGATCTAAATAGATACTTTTCTAAAGAAGACAGAAGGAAGGACAAGAGACATATGAAAACATGCTCAAAGTCACTAATCATCCGAGAGATGCAAATGAAAACAATGCGGTACCATCTCACACCTGTCAGAATGGCTATCGTCAACAAATCAACAAACAAGTGCTGGCGAGGATGTGGAGAAAAAGGAACCCTGGTGCCCTGCTGGTGGGAATGCAGACTGGTGCAGCCACTGTGGAGAACAGTATAGAGTTTCCTCAAAAAACTAAAAATGGATCTCCCATTTGACTCAGTGATCCCACTTCTAGGAATATATCCCAATCAGAAAGGATATATGCACCCCTATGTTCATAGCAGCACAATTCACTATAGCTAAGATTTGGAAACAGCCTAAGTGCCCATCAGCAGATTAAAAAACTGTGGTACATCTACACAATGGAATACTACACTGTGGTTAAAAAAACACGGAATACTACACTGTGGTAAAAAAAGAAGGAATTCTTACGATTTGCAACAGCATGGATGGAACTGCAGAACATTATGCTAAGTGAAATAAGCCAGAGGAAGATAAATATCACACGATTTCACTCATTTATGGAATATTATGAACATAAATTCACGAAAACAGATCCAGAGACAGAGAAACATCGATGAGAACATCAAACCTCAGAGAGAAGGTAAAGGAAGGTGTAGGTAAGAGGGAGAGGTCAACCAAAGGACTTGTATGCTTGCATATAAGCCTTACCAATGGACACAGACAAAAGGGGGATGAGGGAATGAGTGGAGGGTATAAAAGGGTAATGGGGGAATAAAGACACATATGTAACCCTAATCAATAAAGAAATTAAAAAATATATAAAAAAATAAAAGCATTGAAGTTGCCGACACCATATGTAGACTCATGAGAGAAAGAAGTCCCAGCTTTATTTTCTTTAGTTTGATTTTTTCCATTGTGTAGGTTTTGTGGGCAGAGCAGCAGGTTAGGGACTAAACCTTTATAAACACTTGGACCAGTCCTATTCTTAACTGGCTATAATTGAAGACTTCCTCCTACTGGGAAGCTAGACAGCTGTAAGTTTTTTGCATTATCTTTCTTAATGACCAGCATCCTTGGAGCTCTAAATTGCAGCTAAAGATTTATTTTGATTTGGTTTTCTCTCATTAAGGATTTAAAGACAGAAAATCCTCAGCTTCAAACTGTTTGCATTCTCTCTTTTCTTCCTCCTTGGTTCATTGTCAGGGATGTTTTTGTGCAGTCCTTGGCTTTTTCAGAATGGAAAATACTGCCACCATGGTATCCCCTCTATGATTTATGTTTTCAGTGTCATTTCTCCCATGCGTACGCCATCCAGTGTTTTCTTTCCTTCCAAAGTTACCTCCATAGGGATGTCCATATCAGAATTAAAGCCATCTGAAGAAGTGTGTCATCGATGATTCACATCATACCGATTTTCTGTCCATGAAAAGTTTTCAGAAACTTCTCAAAATTCAATGACGACTTTGTTAATGATGGTGGAGTGGGAAAATTAAGCCAGGCTGGAGCAGTCATGCTGGGCCTTTTAGGTCCAGTCTCTCCGACTCAATGAAACAAGGTTTCAACACTCATGGCAAGTCCAACTTCCAGTTGCACAGGAAGGTGTTGGGTTTTTCTCGGTTATCTTTGTGTTTTCTAGTTTGTTTTTTTAATTTTGTATCCTCTGAAATAAAATCCAAGTTATTTGAAGATACTTAACCTATGACTATTTGACATAGACTTACTTCAAGTCAGCAACCCATACTTCAGTTTTTAAGTTTTCATATGGCTATCTCCAGAATTAGCCAAGTTCCTCAGATTTAAAAGTTTTCTTCATTATTTCATGTATTGGTCAGTGTTGTACTTAGTCATGTGAGATGAAATACCCACTTTATGATTCAAAAAGCAAAAACAAAAAGAAAATTCCACATCTGAAGAGCATTCCTAAAAAGCATTTACAGAGACACATCTATCTCAACACTCTCAGGCTACTGGAAAACCGTAACATCTTAAATTTCCATGTACGTAAAAGATAAAAGAAAACACACACAAAAAAAATGTACTCTTCATTTAGAGAAGCTGTCTCCTTGTGACACGAAAGGGGCTGAGGTAAAAATTTCCTTAAAGTTGTAATAAGGGTAAAAATAAGCTGCCATGAAACTTCAGCAATATTTAAACAGTAATTGGAAACTTCCAAAACTACCTAAGCACAAATCAAGCATATCTTACAGCTGAAAACATCACAGGAGAAGGTGGGGGAGGCAAACAACAACAAAAAGCAGCTGAACACTTTAACCAGTTATATAATCAATCCATTTGAACCAAAATACTGAAGAATGCCTGGGTTTCTGTTTAAGTAGCTTGTAGAGCTGTGCACTATCAATTCACTTCAGAAATGATTCTTGTCAATTTAGTAAACTTCTAGGGCAAAATTATTAAAAGTCATTGTAATTCCAAAATGGCCACTTGAAATATCCAGGGCCTTATACACAAAACTTAGAAGAGATCTTCATACCTAAGTAATTTTGATCACCTTCTGCCACCTGAAGGTGCCCCAGCCTGGGGTGCTGGTGCTCAGACCTGGACGAGTCTCTCAGTACTTTGCATATTCCCCTTTTGCCGCTTTCCCCAGGTATTACAAAATCCTTTCAGCTCTAGGCGGTTTGGCCCAGTGGATAGAGCTAGAACGGTTGCCCTGCGGACTGAAGGGTTGTGGATTCAATTCTGGTCAAGGGCACATGTCTGGGTTGCAGGCTCAATTTCCAGTGGGGGATGTGCAGGAGGCCACCATTCAATGATTTTCTCTCATCGTTAGTGTTTCTCTCTCTCTTCCTCTCTGAAATCAATAAAAATAAATTTAAAAAAATGCTTTCAGTACTAGTGTACTGCAGCACACCAGTTAAAAATTGCTGACCTAATCAACCTAAAGCAGAAATCTACAAATTTAACCAAGCAAAGATGGGGGAAATGTAGGCATTTTCTAGGCATGGAGAACAGAATTGACTAAAATCCTGGTGATAGGAAACAGAGAATATTAAAAGAAGTTAAGAATTAGAATAGGAAATAATGAGCAATGAGGCTTGAGAAGTAGACAGAAACCACATCACAAACGACCTTCATGTGACAGGTTTGGATAGGATCTTTTATTCCTTATTATCAAGGTGATTGATAAAGGGAGAGGACTTGGATAGAGCCTAACCTCCTTCCCAGGGCTTCTCTCATTATCCTTCCTAAGTGTATATTCACTGTATGTTTTACAACACCCACTTGACCATCCATTCTTAAGCAGTTTCTTCTACCTCACTAGCCACTCTACACTCCCCTTTCTGGCTCCCTTTCCTTTATTTAATCTCAATGCTGGGGATCCTCTGGGCATGACCCTGAGACATTTATGTTCTCTTTCTACATGACCTCAGGTCCTGTGGACTTAAATGTTATCTTTATTTTCACAATTTTAATTCAGAAAGAGAGAAAAACATAGATGTGAGAGAGATTGAGATTGATCAATTGCCTCTCCAACACATCGGAGCTGGAATTGAACTCCAACCTGCCATATTTTGGTGTATAGGACAATGCTTCAACTAACTGAGCCAGACTGGCCAGAGATAAAGAAATATCTTTATCATCTTCACACTTTTTGTCTCCAGCCCTGATCTCTGTCCTGAATTCTAGACTTTAATATCCACAGTGCCTAGTTGACATGTCAACTGAGGTGTTGCACAAACACCTCAAATTGAACATACTTATTAAAGTACTCCTGATTGTTTGTCTCCAGACCTGGTCCTCCCCATAAATTTTCTCATCTGAATCCACTGGCATCACCATTTACTGAGGTGTTTTAGAAGGAAATCTAGCCCCTACCCTTTGTGTGTTTTTTAAATCTTTATTGTTGAGAGTATTACAGATATCCAGATATGCTCCTTTTTATCTCACCAGTGCCCCCCTCCATCCAGTTCCCACCCCACCCCAGGTTTTCACCACCATATTGTCTATGTCCATAGATAATGCATTTAAATGCTTTGGCTAATCTCTTCCTGGACCCCTCCACCCCCTTTCCTCAGAGATTCATCAGTTTGTTCCATGTTTATATGCCTCTGGTTCTATTTTATTAATCAGTTTTGTTCATTAGATTCCTTGTTTATTTGTTTTGATTTTCTAGATTTAATTGCTATGCATTTATTGCCATTTTATTATTCATATATATGTATATATATATGTATATACATATACATATATATATACATATATATTAAGTTCTCATGTAATCCCTTGAGCATCCTTATAATCATTACCTTGACGTCTGTATATGGTAGTTTTCTTGCTTCCATTTCATTTAGTTCTTTTTTCTGGAGATTTCTCCTGTTTTTTCATTTGTGACATTTTTCTTTGTCTCCACATTTTGGCTGTTTCCTTGTATTTGTTTCTATGTATTCAGTAGATGTGCTGTTTCCCAGACTTGGTAGAGTCACCTTGTGTAGTAGGTGTCCTGCAGGGTTCAGTGTTAACCCAGATACTTGAGCTTCAAACTCCAGGTGCACCCTTGTGTGAGCTGTGTGTACTTTCCAACTGTAGTTGAGCCTTGATGTATGTCATTCTCACTGGGAGGAATGACCCCAGGCCAATCCACTGCAAGGATCAGTTGTAACTATAGTATAAGAGCTGCTGTGCAGGGACCGAAAGGAGCAGGCCTTACTTCAGTGGGGCTTTGGTGCTCACTGAGTCCATCCCTTGACTCTGACAATCATGGAGGTGATAGTGTTGTAATCTGGGTGGTCAAAGTTGACCATTGGCTGCACTGGCTCTGGGGCATCCCAGTAGGCGCAAAGTCTGCCTGTACCTTGTCCAGAGCCACCCAGCATGGGCTGCTAAGCAATCTGCAGATGGCTATTACTTGTCTTGAGCTTAGAGATGTACAGGAGAAGCCAAGCTATGAACCAGGGAGAGCTGCCACTAGTGCTGGGTCTGGGGCCAATTGAGAGCTACAGAGTAAACTGATACCAGTTGCTGCTTAAGAGATTTTAGTAAAGTCCAAAGCAAGAGCCAAGAGAGACCAGTTGCATGGAAAAGCCACTGGAAATGGCTTGGATGATACTGCAAGTAGGGAGGGGCAAGGTCTCAGGGAACCACCAGCGCAGGGTGAAAAGTGTGATGCAGGTTGATGGAGATCCAGATATGGCACAGCCAGCCAGTCAGCTCTGTGGCAGGAAGGTCTCAGCAAAGGAACATTGGCCTCTGCCAGTACTTGTCTGGGAGAAAACTATCCCTTTAGCTTTTGCCCTGATTTCAGAAAAGGTAGTTCCTTCCACAATGTTCCAGGTTCCTTTCAGACTTCTGCCACTGGAACTCAGAGAGCGAGTCTGAGTAAATCTGTGCATAGGCCTTTTCAGGGGACCTACCTGGGTCTCTCGCAGCCATCTCACTCAGCCAGAAGTTATGGGGACTTCTCTCTTGGCACTGGAACCCTGGCCTGGGGGCCTGCTGTGTGGTAGGATCCTCTTGCTCCTTAGGGAAACCTCCACATCCAAGATATCCCTCCTGATTTTAAACCACAAATGGGTGTGGAACCAGCTGGTTCTGCAATTCTGCCCCGTGTTTCCTCCCCTCCTACCAGTCTTGATGTGCTTCTTCTTTAATTCCCTAGTTGTAGGACTTCTGTCTACCTAGACATCAGATGGTTCTGAATGATGGCTGTTCTGTATTTTAGTTATAAATTTTGATGTGATTGTGAGAGGCTGCAGTACCACATTTCCCTACGCCGCAACCAGATGTGACCAGATGCTAATTATCACCTTGATTCACCCTATCCTCATTCTCAAAATTAATTCCATTAGCAAGCCATGTCCATGGTAGTCCCAAATATACTTTGATTCTGCCCCTTTTCTCCATTGCTACTGGTATTATCTTAGTAGTATGGGCCCTCATTTCTCAACTGGAGTCCTATAAAAGCTTACTTGGTTTCACTTCCACTATGCTACACTCTAATCCACTTTCCACACAGCCACAAAAGTGACCTTAAAACATAAAGCTGAAAGTTTCCTTCTCCAGATTTAAATCTTTTCCTAAATCTTGAATAAAACCCAAACCTCCAGATGGCATAAATGGCCTTATGTGATTGGAACCCTGCCTCCCTACCCTTAATTTGTACCACTCACCTTTGCTCACTATCCTCATTTAGAAATCATTTATTGTGCATCTCCTATGTGCCAGGCACTGTATGAGGTACTGGGAATAGAACAGTGGACATAAAAGAAAGATACCTGGAAAGAACAGATAAATAAGTGAGGAAATAAGTAACTTGAGGAAATTCTAAATTACTGGTTCAGAGGACATGTCCCTCCTGCTCTTCATGTAGCTACCTTGTTATCACTTGGGTTTCAGCTTAAAGGTCATTTCTTCAGAGGTCTTTCCTGGTCACCCTATCTACTAAAGTAGGTACTTCCAAGAAGAAACTAAGATGGTGGCATAAGTGAACACCTAAACTACTGCCTCGCTCAATAATTTCAAAACTACAGCTAAAAGACAGGATGAACATTATCCAGAACCAAAGAAAGCTGGCTGAGTGAAAATTCTAAAACTAGAAGAAGAGAGAGGGGCTCACGAAGACTTAGAGGAGCTGCAAAAAGCTGAGGTATAGAGACAACTGAGTAGAGAGGATGGGGGGCAGAGTGCCTGACTGGCTTCCTTTAGCTGGAGGGAGACGAAAACTCCTGACTGCATTGAACCCCAGTATTGACTGCACTGAACACCAATTTCAGGTGAGACTCTAGGGACCCAGACTCATACAGTTCCCAGGAGTGCACAGAAACTCAGGAGAGCCATAAAAGGCGGAGGTCTGGAAGCGTGAGAGTGCACACAGAGAGGACTGCAGCGATTATTGAGGGACACTAATATGCAGAAGCCTCATAAGACAGGGCTGACATGAAGCCAAAGCTGTCTGCTCAGCCCCGATACTCCATCCCACCCAAGCCCAGCACAAAGACTTTTACAATTTTGCAAGTCTTTTCTCATAAGGCTAACTCCAGCACAGAAGTTCTCCCTGTGTAGACACAGTTGATCCTCACAGCCAATTGGCCTGGAGGTCAATTCCCCCCAGTGATACCAACAATCAAAACTTAACTACAACAAGGCTGTACACACAGTCCACAAAGGGGTCCACACCAAGAGAATCCACCTCAGGTAACTGAGGAGGCAGAACTACAGGGCCATACAAGACACCTAGCACACAAAGCTACTCTACCAACTCAGGGAAGCAACAAAAATGTGGAGACAAAGAAACAGATCACAAACAAAAGAAATGGAGGAAAACAAACGACTTGATATAGAGTTTAAAATGACGGTTTTTCAAGAATTTTCTAGAAAATATGGATAAATATAGTGAGACCCAGGAGAATATGAAAAAGGACCAACTAGAAATTAAACATACTGACTGAAATAAAAAATATTATACAGAGACCTAACAGCAGACTAGAAGAGCACAAGAATCGAGTCAAAGATTTGAAATACAAAGAAGCAGAAAATATTCAACTGGAAAAGCAAAGAGAAAAAGAACCCAAAAATTGGAAGATAGTGTAAGGAGTCTCTGGGACAACTTCAAACGTACCAACATCAGAATTATGGGGGTGCCAGAAGAGAGAGCGCAAGATACTGAAAACCTATTTGAAGAAATAATGACTGAAAACTTTCCATATCTGGTGAAAGAAATAGACTTACAAGTCCAGAAAGCACATAGAACCCCAAAGAAAAGGAATCCAAAAAGGACCATACCAAGACACATCATAATTAAAATTCCAAGAGTAAAAGACAAAGAGAGAATCTTAAAAGCAGAAGAGAACAAGAGTTAATTACCTACAAGGGAGCACCCATACAATTGTCAGGTGATTTTTCAACAGAAACTATGCAGGCCAGATGTGAGTGGCAAGAAATATTCAAAGTGATGAATAGCAAGAACCTACAATCAAGATTACCGAGCAAAGCTATCAGTTGAAATTGAAGGTCAGATAAAGATCTTCACAGATAAAAAAACAAAAAAAGAAAACTAAAGGAGTTCATCAACACCAAACCAGTATTATATGAAAGCTCAAAGGTACTCTTTAAGAAGAGGAAGAAAAAAGTAAAGATAAAAATTATGAACAAATACATATCCATCAACAAGTAAATCTAAAAATCAAGTGAATTAATCTGATGAATAGAATGAACTGGTGAATATAATAAAATCAGGGGCATAAAAAGGGAGTGGACTGCCAATTCTCAGTGGGAAAGGGGTGAGGGGTGTGTGGAAAGAGACTGGACAAAAATCGTACAACTCTGGATGAGGATAATGGTGGGGAGGTAAGGGCAGAAGGTGATGTGGGAACAGGGTAGAGGGGAGCTGGTGGGTGGGAGGTGGGGGGAAGAAGAACAATTGTAATAATATGAACAATAAAGATTCATTAAATTAAATAAAAATAAAGTAGGTACTTCCTATCTTCCATTCTTTATCAGTAAAAGTTTACAGAACAAACGTATTAAACAATTTTGTAAACCAATTATTTCCATCATTTTCTAGTCTTGAGTTCCACTAATTCAGTGGATAGTTTAGTTTTTGACTCTTCAACATGCTTTGTTGTATTTAGTATCTGGAATAGCAAGGCTCAAAAGTAGGGTACAGGGACCCGAAACCTTTCAGAGAGCTCCTATGTTTAAAACTGTTTTCATAATAATACCAAGACATTATCTACTTCCTTTATTCTACTCTCATGAGTATACAATAAAGTTTTCCAGAGGTACAAAACTTAGATATTGCAAACAGACTGAAGTAGATACCAGAATAGAGCTATCTTTGTAAGCCAGATATTACAGAGACTTGACAAAATATAAAACAATACCGCTCATTTTTGTTTTTTAATAAGTTTTCATAAAAATGTCTTATTTAAAAGTGAATAGTTTTGGGAGAGGAGAAAAAAATGGTGGTGGAATAGATGGACGTGTCCAGAGCCTTGTCGCTGAGCTGACAGAGAGAACAGCTGAGGGTCACACTGGAAGTGTTTGTTGGTGAGTTAAGGGACAGTTATCCTCCAGGAGAAGGTGGGGGACTGCTGGATGGGGCTCCCCTGACCAGGAAGCCCCACTGCCACGTGTTTTTTTTCTCCTGGAGCCACCAGGGCGGATGCGGAGACCATGCCATCTAGAAGGGGAAAGTGGATGTTTATAGAACCTGAAAAGCTATAGTTGTGGAACCCACTGAACAGCTATGAGACCCAGAATACCGGACCCAATTGGCGCAAATACTTGCATTCAGAGGAGCTCTACAGAGGTAGTCTACACTATACACAGAAAAGTCAGATTTCATCTGGGATAAGGTAAGGTCTCTGGTCCCACAAAACACAAAGGTGCACATTGTGGGAGCTGGACCGGGGGAAATCTGCACCTAGAGAAATCCGTGGCTGTTGGGGCTGGCATAATATGTGAATATGGAAGGGAGTGTTCAGAGCCGCTAACAGAGGAGATCTCTAGAAAGCAACTTATACAACTTAATAAAAGGAAGATAAATGATCCAAGAAAAAAAATGAGCAACTAACCTAAATAGATATTTTCGAAAGAAGACAGAGGAAGGCCAAGAGATACATGAAAACATGGTCAAAGTCACTAATTATCCGAGAGATGGAAGTCATAACCACAATGCGATACCATCTTACACCTGTCAGAATGGCAATCATCAACAAATCACCAAAGACAAGTGTTGGCGAGCATGTGGAGAAAAAGGAACCCTCTTGCACTGCTGGTGGGAATGCAGATTAGTGCAGCCACAGTATGGAGATTCCTCAGAAAACAAAAAATGGACCTCCCATTTGTCCCAGTAATCCCATTCCTAGGAATATATCCTAAGAAACTATAAACACCAATCAGAAAGGATTTATGCACCCCTATGTTCATAGCAGCACAATTTACCATAGCTAAAATTTTGAAACATCTTAGGCACCCATCAGCAGATGAGTGGATCAGAAAACTATGGTACACCTACACAATGGAATACTATGCTGCCATAAAAGGAATTCTTACCATTTGCAGCAATCTGGATGGAACTGGAGAGCATTATGTTTAGTGAAATAAGCCAGTCAATGAAAGAAAAATACCACATAATCTCACTCATTTATAGGTAATAAAGAACATTATAAACTGATGAAGAAAAAGATAGATACAGAGGCAGTAAAACATCAAACAGACTCAAATTACAGCAGGAAGGTTAGGGAGAGGTGGGGTAGATAAGAGATCAACCAAAGGTCTTTATGCATGCATATAAGCATTACTGATGTACACAAGACACTCGGGGTTTAGGGTATGCATGGGAGTGTGTGTGTGTGGGCCAATGGGAAGATATGTATACATGAAATACATTAATTAAAAAATTAAAAAATATTAAAAATTAAGGAAAAGAAAGTGAATAATTTTGAGTCTCTTTAATTTCCATATGGTAAAATAATATATTTATCACCATTATAAAAAAATGCTCTTTTGATTCTGAGTAATTTTTAAGAGTGTAAAGGAGTCCTGAGACTAAACAATTTGAGGATCTTTGTAAGCCCCAGCTATAAATGGAGAAGTAAATTAACAGCCACTGAGAGAAATATACCTCTATCACATATTTTTTATAAAGACCACTGAAAATATTTGGTATGTCCCAAATATACCTTGATTCTATTGGTATTATCTTAGTAGTATGAGGTTCATGAAATGTTTCCTCTTCCAGACTTTTTTGTGTCACATTGAAAAATTAAACAAACAAACAAAAAAACCACACACACACTAGAAAACTGGAAAATCTTACATAAACTTAAAAGAAAAAAGCTTGTCTTATCATCTAAGGATATAAGAAAATCTGGGAGTATATTTCATTTGGTAATAGATTTTTTTTCAAATTTTTATGGTTTTCATTTTTTATTGAGATTAGAGAAAGGAAGGGAAATAAGTATCAATTGATTTCCTCCTATATGTACCCTGACCAGGAATTTAATCTGTTACCTTTTGATGTACGAGGCAATCCTCCAATCAAATGAGTCACACTGGCCAGGGTGGCAACACAGCACTTTTGATTACAATTTTAAATTTGATATGCTTGGGCAGCAAATCATGCAAACCTAATAAAGTCAAAATCAGTGGCATTTCCTTCTTCTTCGTTTTTTTTTAAAAAATATATTTTATTCATTTTTTACAGAGAGGAAGGGAGAGGGATAGAAAGTCAGAAACATTAATGAGAGACATCAATCAGCTGCCTCCTGCACGCCCCCTACTGGAGTTGTGCCCGCAAGCAAGAGACATGCCCCCGACCGGAATCGAACCCGGGACCTTTCAGTCCTCAGGCCGACACTCTATCCACTGAGCCAAACCAGTCTCGGCTCCTTCTTCTTTTTAAACAAATCATAAAATATACAAAAGATATACTTCCTGGCCATTTTCTTGTAGGACACAAAGATGACATTGTTGTTTTTCTTCCACGAAATTTACTGCCTTGATAGACATTTACTGAACACCTATGTTCAGGTACTGTTATAGGGGCTGGGACATAATGTTACTGAGACTGATAATCTCTGCTCTCATAGTGCTTAATAACTAGGGACAAAGCAGTCAAATAATTTATTACATGGATATGGAAAAAGAGAAATCTCTTACAAAACTTTGATGTTTCAATAACTTAGTTCAGGGGGTGACTTTTTGTAAAGAGCCAGACAAGTACTTTAAGTTTTGTGCACCATAGTCACTGTTGCAACTACTCATACTCTGCCATAACAATGTAAAAACAGCTACAAACATTACATGTACAATTCAGTATGGCTATATTCTAATAAAATTTTTTTTATATAGCCCTGCCAGTGTGGCTTAGTGGTTGAGCATCAACTGATGAAACTAAAGTTTGATTCCTATTCAACCTTGGTCATGACCGAACAATAATTCTCTTTCCTCATTGATGTTCTTATCTCTATTTGTTCTCTGAAATCAATAAGAACATATTTAAAAAAAAATTGTTGCATTAGCTGGTTTGGCTCAGTGGATAGAGTGTCGGCTTGGGGACTGAAAGGTCCCAGGTTTGATTCCGATCAAGGGCATGTACATTGGTTTCGGGACATTCCCAATAGGGGTGTGCAGGAGGTAGCTGATAGTTGTTTCTCTCATTGATGTTTCTAACTCTCTAACCCTCTCCCTTCCTCTCTGTAAAAAATCAATAAAATATATTTTAAAAATTTATTTAATATAGGGTAGAACTAACACATTGGCCATGGCTTGCCAACCCCTGATATAGTAAAATAAGCTAACAATAATTTCCAAGTAAAGTCTTACCTCTTCCAGAGCATTTAGATTTAGCAATTCAACTATCTTGGTTGGTATTCTCCTATTTCCTAAAAAACACTTGATAACTTATACATGTTTATTTTATTTTAGTTTTTATAACTTGGGAAAAGATCCTAAGATATGACTAAGTAGCCAGCCTTAATAAATAAGATATGCCTACCAAAAGGCTGCTTTTTGTGAACTTACAATCATATCTGAATTCTCTTTGTGCTTAAGTCAATAATTTGATGCAGAATACCCATGAAAAAGTTTACTTTTGACTTCTGCAACATTTTTTTGTTGTTGTTAATCACTCGCCTGAGCTTATTTTTTTCTATTGATATTTAGAAAGTAGAAGGGAGGGGGAGAAAGAGAGAGAGAAACATCAATGTGAGAGAGATGCATTGATTGGTTGTCTCCCATTTATGCTCTGACTAGGGCCAGGGATAGAGCCTGCAACCAAGGTACATGCCCTTGACTGCAACTGACCCTTCAGTCCAAGGGCTGGCACTCTCTCCACTGAGCCAAACCAGGAAGACTGTTTCTGGATCTGAAGAAATAGAAAATTACTGCCATCCATCTCCCACAAAGTCTGAACAGATAATAAAACAACAGATTTTGAATTTTACCACCGAATAAACATTTCTTCTTCTTACTGGGAACCAATGAAAAATATAAGTGGAAAATCCTCTGTTGGTAATAAGATCTAGAGTCTAATGTATGCTACTCATGCTGCACCTTTTCCCTGATACAGGCAAATTAGTTGGGTTGTTTTATTTATAGAATAAGATTTTTCATTAGTAACCCACTGAGGATCTAAATGCCCCAGAGAATGTTTTCTGATGAATATTCATTTGTAAAAGTAAAAATCAAACAAAACATAATTGTAAAAAAAGAGCACCTCTCTTACATTTCCATTCACAAAAAGAAGCCATTTTTTTTTAAAGAGTTTGCTATTTAGCCTTCCAGACTTTGTGTCACATGAATATCTATACAAATCTGCAGAGTTTCTGAGTTTACTTTTTTCTTTTAAGTAATAAAGGTATCTTATTTTGTACATGGTTCTGAATTTTTTTTTCCATTTAATACCAAAGACTTTTCAATTGTTCTCTTAGTCATCTAATAAGAACAGAAGTCCTCTTGCTCTGGCTGGGTGGCTCAGTTGATTGGACCATCTTCCTATATAACAAAAGGTTGTGGGTTTGATTCCCAGTCAGGACACATTAGGTTGTCAGAAAACTTCTCTGATGTGGGGAGGTCACACAGCACAAAGAGTTCCAAAGAGGATGAATCCGAAAAGACCCACACCAAGACACATTATAATTATGATGCCAAATGTTCAGGGCAAAGAGAGAATCTTAAAGGCTGCAAGAGAGAGACAAAGTTATGTATAAGGGATCTTCCATTAGATTACCGGATGGTTTCTCAATAGAAACACATCAGGCCAGAAAAGAATGGAAGAAAATTTACAAAGTGATGAGAAGCAAGGGATTGAATCCAAGAACACTCTATTCAGCAAGGCTATCATTCAAAATTGAAGGAGAAATAAGGACCTTCACAGACAAAAAAAGGCTTAGGGAGTTTATCAATACCAAGCCAGCAATGTAAGAAACGTTAAAGGGACTGGTGTAAAAAGAAGAAAGAAGAAGAAACACAGACACAAAAAATATGGCTACAAACAAGTATCTTTAGATAATATCTTATATGTATATGGAGTATCCACTTTTTTTTTTTAAATGTATATGGACTAAATGTTCCAAGTTGCTGGATGGATAAAAATATACAACTCATATATATGCTATCTACAGAAAAAGGAACTCATACAGACTGAAAGTGAAGGGATGGAAAAACATCTTTCAGAGAAATGGAAATGAAAAAAAAAAATCTGGGTAATAGTACTTATATCTGATAAAATAGACCTCAAAAGTGAAGGCCATAACAAGAGATATGGAAGGCCACTTTATAATACTAAAGGGATTGATACAACAAGAGGATATAACCCCGAAAAACATATATGCACTCAATGCAGGAGCACCCAAATATATAAAAAAAACAACAAAACTTCCTGGAAGATACCAAGGAAGAGACAGACAACAATACAATCAGAGTAGGGGACTTTAATACACCACTAACATTACCGGATAAATCCTCTAGAAAAAAAAAAAAATCAGCAAAGACACAGTAATCCTAAATGACTCACTAGATCAGATGGACTTAATTGACATCTTCAGAAGATTTCATCCCAGAGCCATAGAATATACGTTCTTCTCAATTACACATGAGACATTTTCAAAAATAGACCACATATTGGGTTACAAGCAAAATCTCCCTAAATTCAAAAAGACTGAAATCATTATCTCAGACCAAATGGCATATACTAGAAATAAACTACAATAAACACAATCCAAAAAATTCAAACACTTGGAAGCTGAATAATTAAAAAATGAGTGGGTTAACAAAGAGATCAATGAAGAAATTAAAAACATCCTGGAAACTAAATGAAATAAAAACATAACAATTCAAAATTTATGGAACACAATGAAGCATTCCTGAGACGGAAGTTTATAACTCTAAGACCTACCTCAAAAAAAAAAACAAGAAAAAAATGGAAGTAACTCATCTAACTCTACAAATTAAAAAATTAGAGAGT
The DNA here is from genome assembly GCA_004026805.1 of Lasiurus borealis. Classification (NCBI taxonomy): domain Eukaryota; kingdom Metazoa; phylum Chordata; class Mammalia; order Chiroptera; family Vespertilionidae; genus Lasiurus; species Lasiurus borealis. The sequence continues at coordinate 54,882 of PVJN01006123.1, read as the reverse complement.
AACAGAAAAGCCTACAGTGAGCAGATGGAAAGATATAATAAAGATCAGAGCAGAAATAAATGACGTAGATACCAAAAACACAATACAAAAGATCAATGAAACCAAGATATTGTTCTTTGAAAGGATGAACAAGATGGATGAACCTATAGCTAGGCTCACCACGAAGCAAAGAAAGAAGATCCAAATAAACAAAATAAAAAATGAAAAAGGAGAAATAGCAACAGATTCCACAGAAATACAAGAGATTGTTAAAAAATACTATGAACAGCTCTATTTCAACAAACTAAACAACATGGAGGAAATGGACTCATTCCTAGAAAAATACAACCTTCCAAAACTCAATCAGGAAGAATCTAAAAATCTAAATAGGTCGATAACTATGGAAGAAATTGAAGAAGTCATCAAAAAGCTTCCAGCAAACAAAAACCGGGGGCCAGATGGTTTCACAGGGTAGTTTTACCAAACATTCAAGGAAGAACTAAAACTATCCTTCTCAGACAGTTCCAAAAAATTCAAGAGGAAAGAACACTTCCAAGCTCATTCTATGAAGTCAGCATCACCCTAATACCAAAACCAGAAGAGAATTACAGGCCAATATCCCTCATGAACATAGATGCTAGCAACAAAATTCTAGCAAATCGGATCCAGTAGTACATCAGAAAGATCATACACTATGACCAAGTAGGATTTATTCCAGGGATGCAAGGATGGTACAATACCCACAAATCAATAAACGTGATATATCATGTAAACAAATTGAGAGATAAAAATCATAGTCATATCAAATGATGAAGAAAAAGCATTTGACAAAATCCAACACCCTTTCTTGATAAAAACTCTCAGCAAGGTGGGAATAGAAGGATCAGACCTCAACATCATAAAAGCCATACATGACAAACCCACAGCCAACATCATACTCAATGGGCAAAAACTAAAACCATTTCCCCTAACAACAGGAATAAGACAGGGATGCTTACCCCTACCACTCCTGTTCAACACAGTACTGGAAGTAGTAGCCATTGTTATCAGACAAGAAGAAGAAATAAAAGGTATCCAAATTGAAAAAGAAGAAGTAAAATTCTCATTATTCGCAGATGAGAAGATATTGTACATAGAAAATCACAAAGACTCCATCAAAAAACTACTTGACTTAATAAATGAATTTGGCAATGTAGCAAGATACAAATTAACAGAAAGTGATATTAAAAAAGCAATCCAATTTACCATTGCAACAAAAAAATTAAGAGATCTAGGAATCAACATAACTAAGGAGGCAAAAGACCTATACGTGGAAAACTACGGGACACTGAAAAAAGAGATAGGGTAGTGGTCAGCAAACTGTGACTCGAAAGCCACATGTGGCTTGCGAGTTGCGGTTTGCCACTCTGTTGACTAATGATTTTGCTGACCACTGAGATAGGGGAAGACATAAACATACTGTGTTCATGGATTAGTAGAATTAACATCATTAAAATGTTCACACTACTCAAAGTAATCTATAAATTCAGTGCAATCCCCATGTAAATACCAACACTATATTTCACAGATCTAGAAAGAAGTCTCCAAAAATTCATCTATAATAATAATAATAATAATAATAAACAAATAGCTGCAGCGATCCTGAGAAAGAAGGTCAGATCTTAATATCAGATTTCAAGCTGTATTACAAAGTCACTGTTGTCAAAACAACCTGGTACTAGCACAAGAACAGACACAGAGACCAATGGAATAGAATAGAGAACCCAGAAATCGACCCCAGCCACTATGCTCAATTAATATTTGACAAAGGAGTCATGAACATATAATGGAGTCAAGACAGCCTCTTCAATAAATGGTGTTGGGAAAATTGGACAAGTACATGCAAAAAAAATGAAACTAAACCATCAACTTACGCCATACGCAAAAATAAACACAAAATGGATAAAGCACTTAAATATAAGATGGGTAACCATAAAAATACTAGAGGAATCCACAGGCAGCAAAATCTCAGACATATGCCGAAAGAACTTCTTCACTGATACTGCTCCAAGGGCAATGGAAGCTAAAGTTAAAATAAACAAATGGGACTACATCAAAATAAAAATCTTTTGCCCAGCAAAGAAAACCATCAACAAAACAAGAAAGCCCGCTATATGGGAGAACATATTTGCAAATGTTATCATTGATAAAGGTTTAACCTCCAACATTTACAGGACACTCATACAACTTAACAAAAGAAAGATAAACAATCCAATCAAAAATTGGGCAACGGACCTAAATAGATACTTTTTGAAAGAAGACAGAAGGAAGGACAAGAGATATATAAAATCCTGCTCAAAGTCACTAATTATCCAAGAGATGCAAATGAAAACAACAAATGCGGTACCATCTCACACCTGTCAGAATGCTATCATCAACAAATCAACAAATGACAAGTGCTGGCGAGGATGTGGAGAAAAAGGAACCCTGGTGCCCTGTTGGTGGGAATGTAGACTGGTGCAGCCACTGTGGAAAAGTTTATAGTTTCCTCAAAAAACTAAAAATGGAACTCCCATTTGACCCAGTAATCCCACTTCTAGGGATATATCCCGAGAAACTAGAAACACCAATCAGAAAGAATATATGCACCCTATGTTCATAGCAGCACAATACACCATAGCTAAGATTTGGAAACAGCCAGATTAAAAAACTGTGGTACATCTACACAAAGGAATACTACACTGTGGTAAAAAAGAAGGAATTCTTATGATTTGCAACAGCATGGATGGAACTGGAGAGCATTATGCTAAGTGAAATAAGCCAATCAGAGAAAAATAAATATCACATGATCTCACTCATTTATGGAATAAATTGAACAACATAAACTGATAAACAAAAACAGATCCAGAGAGAGAAGAATCGATCAGACCGTCAAACCTTAGAGGGTAAGGAGGAGAGATCAACCATAGGACTTGTATGCTTGCATATAAGCCTAACTAATGGACACAGACAATAGGAGGATGAGGGCATGAGTGTGTAGGGGATAATGGAGGAATAAGGACACATATGTAATATCTTAATCAATAAAGAAATTGAAAATTAAAAGAAATTTCCAGTAAATTGTCCTTCAATTCACTCAATTTAATTTTAAACAGCTTCATGATAGAGTTCCTTGTATTTCCCACCATTGATTCATCTTACATGGAAAGCAAAAAAGGTTTCAACATTTATCAATATATTGTATTTTAATAGAAACATAGATTATACAGTTCATCCAAAAGTATTTCAATATAAACATCACATATGAACAAAACCAAGTAATTGTTGATATTTTCGTTCTAAAAAATTCATGGTTTTTCTAAAACATTAAGATGCCACCTCAATAGTGATCGCTTCACATTTTCCAGTCTCTTGATCTGTGCATGTCACATGTAAAGATCCATCCCTAAACAAATAAAAATAACATTTCATGAGCTCATTTATAAAAAGAGAAAGTCCTTAAGAAATTACATGTGAACTTTGTATAAATGAGATGATGTTAATTTTTGAAAAAAGAGTATTAAGATAATGAAATGGAATTTTAGTGTCTCTAAATTTAATATCATATGCTATAATTGGGTAGTTGTTAAAAATTTCCTCCCAGGAGCATGCCTGTGCCTTTACTTTCCTCTTTTTTTCCCCCATAGCCTAGCACCTTCTAAACTTGAAGGGATTCCATGAGACCTGAACCAGGGTGTGGACAGAGGCAGCTCATACCGGGGTAACCCTGAACTTGTGTCCAAGTCTTCTTCTGGCTTTCCAGTGAGCTAAAGCAGCCTAGCCTTGGCTCATTTCTTTCCTATAGCATTTTTGGAGAAGCAAAGCAGGTCAGTGTGGGCTCTCCTGTTGCTTCTTCTATGCCACGCTCTTTCTTTTGTCTCTGTCCCAACATACTCTCAATTAAAAAAAAAAATCCTTTTAGACCACTGACACCAAAATTATATTGCCTGCAAACCCACAATGATAAAGACCTTAATTTCAAGACTTTATTCAAGCTCAAGACACATCATACCATTTTTAAGCCCAGACCACAGCAAACATATTCTAATAAATTCAATATTCTTGTAAGTATAGTTTATGAAATGAATTGTCCCAAATATTAATTTCAAAATGATTTACTTGCAAGATATAGTATTATGCATGAACTGTTGTTAGGGAAATGGTAACAGGTGGATTGAGTTAGTAATTTATTTCCTAGAGATTTTCTGTAGCAATGTTGAAATAAACTTATCCTTTCAGGACAAAAAATGTGAATTATGTAAACCTTGGAAAATTATAGTAGTATTTAAAATTAATAAAAATGATATCCCAATTTTCATGAATCAGTTTTTTGGTTGACTACACCCAAAATATTTAAAGAATTCATAAAAAAATTAGAATACCAATGACCTGAAATATACTTTTCTTTGTAAAATACAATAATTCTATAGGACAAAAATATAATTAATAAACTACTTACAAAGTTTTACTAAATGATTTTCCGAGAATGATAATGGGTGAAGAATCAATAAACTGACAAAAAGAGGCTAGTCTCAAAGTGAATTTTCTTAACCTCAGAAGTAATTTAATTTTGTACCTTTTCATAGTTAGAACAGCTAAGATGTCATGTAATCCATTTTCTTTTTTATTTAAATCCTGGAGTATAACCTGTTTATATAAAAACAACACAAAGATGATTATGTATTTTGACATATTAATAAAGAGATGCATCAGTTATTTCAGCCGTCCTACTTGTTACTGAAACCCTTTCAAATGGGACAGTTTTAATTCTCTTACCAGTTATCAAAATTTAGAGAACAGGATTAAGCTTTCTTAATTATGAAATGAAATGTCTCCCACAGGAGAGCATAGAAGATAACTATAGTATCATGTAAATTATATTTTAGCAAGCCTCCTATATATACTTCTTAAAAATATATATAGTTTATTAATTTTTTACAGAGAGGAAGGGACAGGGATAGAGTTAGGAACATCGAGGAGAGAGAAATATCAATCAGGTGCCTCCTGCACATCACCACCAAGGTACATGCTCTTGAATGGTATCGAACCCAGGACCTTTCAGTCCACAGGCCTGATGCTCCATCCACTGAGCCAAACCGGTCAGGACTATATATACTTAAAAAAAAAAATTCAAATGTTTTAAATACACTTGGAAAAACTATTTAAAAGAAATCTATGAAAAATTATTTTGTACAACTAAGATTGCATTTTTAAGTTAGAGATACTAATGAATCTACACTAATAAAAGAGAAACATGCAAATTAACCATTAGTCTGCTATGCCAACCCACGCCTGCCAGCCAATCAGGAGTGAGTATGCAAATTAACCCAACCAAGACAGCAGCCAGCCACGGAGCTGGAGCAAGCAGGAGGCTTGGGTTATCCCAGCAATGCAGGAAGCCAAGCTTCTCACCAGCCCTGGCCTCTGCTCAACACTACAAAGTTTCAATTATAGAAGATAAATAAATCCTAGATATTTGCTTCCAGCTGGCCCTGGCATCTGCCCAAGGAGGCACTAAATAAATAAATAAATAAATAAATAAATAAATAAATAAATAAATAAATGAAAAAAAAAAAGGGACTAGGGTTGGATGGCAGGGGCTGTTGGGTGTAAGCAGACCAGCAAGGGGGCCAATTGGGAGTGAGCAGGCCATCAGTGGGCTTAGTTGAAGGTGATGAGGAGAATGGGGGTTCAGTTTGCAGTGAGCAGGTCAGCAGGGGGCAGTCGGGGGTGAGCAGGCCAGTGGGGAGGGGAAATGGAGGCAAGCAGGCCAGCAGGGGAGAAGTTGGGGGTCATCAGGCTTGCGTGGGGCATTTGGGGGCAAGCAGGCCAGCAGATGTGGGCAGGTGGGGGTGAGCAGACCAGCGGGCAGAGTGGTTAGTGGCAAGTAGGCAAGCTGTCAGGCAGGTGAGCGACTGGAGCTAGCAGTCCCATATTGTGAGAGGGATGTCCAACCGCTGGTTTAGGCTTAATCCCTGTAAACTGACAGTAAGATATCCTTCAAGGGGTCCCAGATTGGAGAGGGTGCAGGCTGGGCTGAGAAACACCCCTCTGTGAACAAATTTTGTGCACCAGGCAACTAATTTACTATAAAATTCCTCAGTTTCCTAAAGAAAGGTTCACCAATAAGGCAAGTTTGGAAGTAACTTTTCAGATTTTGTCATTATCAGGTTTTATGACTTTAGACAAGGCACTCGGCATCTTAGTTACTCATTTGTAAAAGGAAGAAGTTAGAACAGATAGGTTCTCTAAAAGAGTCTCTTTTCAAATTCAGTGTATTTGACTAACTCTTCTGCTGGCATCTGTATATAGGCTATATATATCTCTATCTATTATCTATCTATCTCCATCCTATGGGCTCAATCTCTAGTAAGGGGTGTAGTCAGTCAATGATTCTATCTCATCACTGATGTTTCTATAAACACCTCTCCTTTCCTCCATGAAATAAGAAAATATTTAAAAAAACTACTTCATGCTTATGTCCTTCTCAGAGAAGTATGTGAAGAGAAAAGATAGTAAATGTATGAGAGAGAAGCTAAAAGAATCCCAAGACTGTCACTGAGGTTAGAAATCTGGTATAAAGTGCTTACATAGTAATACACAACAGAAACATTTAGACGAGCTTTTGAACATTTTACTAGTTGAAGAAGTCCTACACCAGTAGATTTTAAGATTAGGTAGTGTCCAGACATGGTATGTATGTATTTTCATTATTCTTTTGTGAAAACCAGAAAATTAGATATAAAGCTAAAAATACACATAGTCTTTTGTTACCTATATTTTTTTATTATTATGTAAAAGTAATTCATGCCTGGCTGGTGTGGTTCAGTGGTTGAGTATTGACCTATGAACCAGGAGATCACAGTTTGATTCCTGATCAGGGCACATGCCCAGGTTGCAGGCTTGATCCTGAGTAAGAGGCAGAGCCAATCAATGATTCTTATCACTGATGTTACTATCTCTCTACCTTTCCCTTCTTCTATGAAATAAATAAAAAAATATTAAAAAAAAGTAATTCATGGTATGTCCTTTGCTATTTATTAAAAAATTCAGTAGTTAAGTAAGTGTTAAGTAAAAAATCCTCTTGGTATCTTCAAACTTACCCACTGTTAAGTATCCTGAATATAGTCCAAACACCTATAGATATTTTCTGTATCCACACCTGGTTATCTAAATACATATATCTACTCAAACACCTCTTCTCTCACATGGACCCCTACTTTCAATCTTATTACAGTACAAATGATGTCTTATTGTAAATATGGTTCTGTAGCCCTTGTGTGTACTTTGGCCTTGACTGAGAATTGAACTCATGACTCTCCATCCATGGGTTGATGTTCTAACCACTGACTAAATTGGCCAGGGCTTAATGTAACTATATTTCTTGGGTATATTCTAAGCAAATAACATGGCTCCTCTCACTCTTTTTAAAAGGATACAGAGAACAATATAATATGAAATATGTATGTGGTATTTTGAAAAGCAAACTTAACTTGTATCAGAGGCAACATAGTTTAATGACAACAGCATGGGCCCAAGTGTACAACCAACCTGAGGATAAATAAGCTCAACCAAGAAAATAACAAGGTATTTACTACCATAAGCCTTTCTTAATCATCTACAAAACGCACATAATAAAGTCTATCTCAGAGCATTTTGAGAGTATGTTTGTAAAGTGCCTTGTACAAAGGCACTTTAGCCAACAAAAAATATTACCAAGAAGGGTCAAGAGCTCAAAGAGAAAGAATATAAATATAAATTGTATTTTGCTTTTATTTTCTAGTCACTCCTTCAAATTAAAATTGCCTATTTCTTCTTTCTTACAGAAACAAATAAGTAGAAGTACTTCATTCGTCACATTTTCTATTAATTGATGTTAAACTGAGAATATTCCACAAAGAAAAGCTAAATTTTCATGTGACTAATTCATAATCTAATTTTATGTATTTACCTGTGCAAACTTGTTTTCCTCTTTTGCAGAGTTTTTCCCCTCAGACTCATAGAGTTCAAGGCACACTGAAGATATACTTCCAGGGGCTTGTAAAGTGTGTTGTCTTCGAGCTGGCAAAGGAGTCCCTGATGGAAACAGTACTGTGAAACTGTTGGCTCCTGATTCATCAACTCCCTAATAAGCAGGAAAATAATATGCATATCTTTTTGGTATTTATTGTTACAATGATAAAAAATTCCTATTAAAAATGTAATATATATTTCTTGCTTATAATTGTTGCAAATTACAGATAGACAAGAAAAAATAGAAATGATCTTAATTCCAATCCACTTTAAAAATAAGTTGAAACATCTCTCTCTACCTGTATTAGAAATTTATGATTAAAATTAGTTAACATATATAGCCCTGGCTGGTTGTGACTCATTGGCTAAAACACTGTTCTGTGCAAAGTTCTCATATTCAAATCCCAGTCAGGGCATATATCTAGGTTGTGGGTTTGATCCCAAATGGGGGACATATAGGGAGGCAACTGATCGACATAGCTCTCTGACATTGATGTTTCTTTCTCTCCTCTTTTTTCTTTTTCTCCCTCTCAAAAATCAATAAGTACAGAATATAAAAAACTCATTAAAAATATAATTATAAATATAAATTTTAAAAATATACCAGTACACAAAGTTTGGTTCAGTAGATAGAGCTTCGGCCTTGGACTGAAGAGTCCTGGATTTGATTCTGGTTAAGGGTATGTACCTTGGTTGCAGGGTCCTCCCAGCCCAGGCCCTGGTCAGAGCATGTGCAGGAGGCAACCAATTGTTATGTTTCTTTCACATCTTTCCCTCTCTCTAAAAAATCAATAGAAAAATATCCTCGGGTGAGGATTAATAAAAAACAAACAAGAAAACATGATATGAGTGAAAACTACAACATCAAATTTATACCACTTTTATGAAAAAGAAAAACTTAACATACCTTAACTAAAATATCTTTGGCTGAACACTCTATCTTAAGAGAGTCTTCCACTAAAAGATTTTCTTTCCCAATAAGAATTCCTGCTTCTATAGCTGCACCAATGGGGATAACTTCATCAGGAGGGATAGAATTTAAAAGCTCAACAGCTGGGAAAAGATCTTTAATCAATTGCTGTAGCCTTGGAATTCGAGAAGATCCTCCACAAAGGACAACCTAACAAATATAAATAATTGTTTTCAGTCTTTTATTTACAGAATAAATTGTTTTATTGTTTAAAGTATTACACATAGCAGTACATATATCTCCCTTTCCCCCACATTGACTTTACCCCAGCCTTCTTTATCCTGTCGCAAGCCCTCATCTAACTCCCCACCCCCACAGTGTCTTGTCCATTGGTTGTGCTTACATGCATGCATACAAGTCCTTCAGTAGATCCTCCCCCTCTCTCCCCTCAACACTCCCCAGCCTTCCTGCTGTAATTTACTGTCTGGTTGATGCTTTACTGTATCTATCTTTTTGTTCATCAGGTTATAGTGCCATTTTCCATAAATGAGGAAGATCATGTGGTATTTTTCTTTAATTGGTGGCTTATTTCACTTACTATAATGCTCTACAGTTTCATCCATGCTGTTACAAATGAAAATTGTTTTCTTCTCATGATTAAATGTTATATGTTGAGCCATCTTTACCACATGTAATGATAAAGTATAAGTACAGGCATTTTTAGCATTATTTTATGTTATACTTACCATATCGTACTAGTAATAGACAATATATATAAACTGACCGTATACTTCCGTAATGCCCACAGACAATCAGGAGTGTGGAAATTAACCGGACTAAGATGGAGGGCCTGTGGGAAGCAAGTATGTGCCAATCACCTGGGGGTGGGGCAGGACAGGATGCTGCCATCGTTGCCCGGGCAACGAGGTCTGATCGTTTGCCCTCTGTATCTGCCTCCCAGGGGCACACCTGAGCCAGTGGCAATTACACACTGTTCCAACCACTGAGGAGCAGTGAGACCCCAGGGCCACCACTTCTGCCAAGAACCAGGAGGCTGCTACCCTGAGGCCCCAATGAGAGCACAGCTCTGCCTCCTGCTTTTCAGACCCACCAGGACACAGGAGCAGAGCCCGGCCTTCACAGTCTCTCTGGAAACAGCCTCCCAGGACAGGTGAGCAGGCTGGAGATCATGCCTCGGGCTCTGCACCTTCCAATGGGTGGGGAAGAAGCAGCTCGGCTCCTTCTCCTTTCCCCAATACCTCCCTTTCTAACCAGGAGCCTGACTGGTAATTTAACTTTCTTTGTTTAACAAGGGAATTCTGGACAATTGTCCGACTCTGCGAACCCAGCGGGAGAACACATCCGGGGCCAGGGTGACCCTGTTGGCCCGGGACTGGGCAGTCACTGTGCACAAGCACACACCTTTCTTCCCACGAAAGATGGACATTTGCTCAGAGAACTCTGGTGACCAGTCTGCCTGCAAAGATTACCAGAGAAGGGTGTCTCTCTGCTGCAGGTGCTCCTGACAAACACCTCTGACACCCAAAACGGTGAGATTTCACACGGAAACCGCAACGCAGGTTGAGACCTGCATTTCCTCATCATCGAGCTCTCCAAACCTGTGACTATGAGTGCTTCACACAAGCCCACACAACCGCCTCCCTATCCAGCACCTGGTGCTTGCTATTACCCACGGGTCTTCCATGTTTCATTCACCCAAACCATCACAGCACGCCTCCATCGCTGCAAGCTTAGGGGGCTGTCATGGAAGAAGGCACCATGACTGCTCCGAGGATGCAACAGTGGGGCGACTCAGGATGCAGAGAACTGGCCACATTCCCAATGCCGAGATCTGGTTACTGATCCCAGTTGCGCAAGAGAGTAAAGCAAGGTTAGGAGCCAGTGGTCCCAGATTGCGCAAGATAGTAGAGCAACGCTCGGACTCCCCGGGTTGTGCCTTCCCTGTAAGCTATGCACAGCCCCGATGGGCACCACACTGATGGGCAGCACAGAACAGATGCATGAAACCCTTCAGCCAAGGTCAAGCCAGTCTCAGGCAGCTGGTCATGAACTGGCCACTGCAGGGAAGGCCCTGCTGGCCGTCCTTGCACTCAATTTCCTGCCGAGGTCCTGACCCTACAATTTGGTTCACTCCTCTTCCTCCTCAGCACCATTCTAGAGACTGGAACAAAATTATCTGAAGAAAGAATGATTCAAAAATTTCCAAATTTAGCAAAATATAGTAAAAAATATAAACCCAAAAAGCTCAGTGAATAGCAAACACAGGACATAAACAGAGCTACATCAAGACACATAAAAATCACATTGCTCAACAGCAATGATGAAAAGAAAAAATCTTAAGTAGTCAGAAGAAAAGAGACACACTATACACAGGAATAAACATAAGGATTACAAGCTTTCTCATCAGAAACAGTGTAAGGAGAAGATAGTAGAGCAACATCAGTAAAGTACTCATAAGGGAGGGAAAATCCTTTCAATTTATAATTCTAGACTGAGTGGAAATATTTTTTAAAATAGTTAAAATATGTTTTCATACATAAAAAATTTTATTTTTTATCACCAGCAGATTTGTAGTGTAAGAAATGTTAAAAGAAGTCCTGCAAGCAGAAATAAAATTTTGCCAGATACAAGTACCAATTTATGCCAAGAAATGGAAAACACCAGACAGTAAATGCATAGGAAAAAAATGTAATAGAAGTTTCTTATTATTTAAATATATTTAAAGATAATTTACTATTTAAACAAATAATAATGTAATGTCAGTTTTATAACATCTGTGAAAGTAAAATACATGACAACAATAGCATGAAAATTGCCAGGAAAAATGAAATTTTATTACAGTGAAGTTTCTATACAAGATGTGAAGTGGTATAATATCCACTTGAAGATAGACCCTGTCAAGTTAAAATTCTATATAATAAAGAGCTATATGCAAATTGTTATCACACCCTCATGCCATCACGCTGTAACAGTTCAGACACTCAACACTGGGAAGAGAGGAATGGGGATCAGCCAGGCTGCAGCCCGGGAAAGGAATAAGCCACCCCCTGTGGCTCCAGGGTTCCGGGTGTCAGCAGCTGCATCTGTGCCTCTGGCCCAGGAGAGGGACAAGCCACATGTCTTGTGGTCCTGGATGCCTGAGGCTGCAGCCTGGGAAAAGCCGCCCACCCATGGTCCCCCTGTAGGTGTGGCCAGCCTGGGTAAAGCTGGCCCAGGTTCTGGGTGCCTGTGTCTGGTCAGAGGAAGGGAAGCTGAGGTCCTGGGTGTGGGATGAGGCAGAGGCAGTTAGGGGCAATCAGGCTAGTAGGGGAGCAGTTAGGAGCAATCAGGCTGGCAGGGGATCAGTTAGGGGTGATCAGGTAAGGAGGCAGAGGTGGTTAGGGGTGACCAGGCAGGCAGAGGTGGTTAGGGGAGATCAGGCAGGCAGGCAGAAGCTTTAGGGGTGATCAGGCAGGAAGGCAGAGAAAGTCAGGGGTGATCAGGCAGGCAGGCTGGTGAACAGTTAGGAGCCAGTGTTCCCAGATTGTGGGAGAGGGATGTCTGACTGCCAGTTTACCAGCAGTTGGGACATTCCCGAAGGGGACCCCGATTGGAGAGGGTGCAGGCTGGGCTGAGGGGACCTCCCTTTCTGTGCTCGAATTTCGTGCACTGGACCACTAGTAAAGACACACACACATATATGCACACTAATAAAAGAGGAATATGCAAACTGACCATACCTTTGCGATGCCCACCAGCCAATCAGGAGTGAGTGAGTATGCAAATTAAGCCAACGAAGATGGCAGTTTAATTTGCATAAGCAGGTGCCAAGTGGCTGAGGCGAGATGCTTGCATCATTGCCATGGCAACAATACAGGCATTCTGTACTGCCCCAGCTGATCCAGGCTTCTGGGCAGTGTGGGAAGGTAGTCAGAGCGAAGGCAGAAAGTCAGCTCCAGTGGGAGTGAAGGCAGTGCCAGCAGACAGGAAGAAAGTCATTCAGAAAGGCCCATGCTTGCATGAATCTTTATGCATCAGGCCTTTAATAGCTACACTAATAAAAGAGTAAAATGCAAATTGGCCATACCTCTGCAACGACCACCAGCCAATCAGGAGTGGCATGCAAATTACCCAACAAAATGGCAGGTTAATTTGCATATGCAGGCATGGAGCAAAGACTGCGGACTGAAGGGTCCACTGCGGCCTGGGCCCCAGGTGCTGGAGGAAAACCAGTGTTGGCAGCCAGGAGAAGGAAGGCCTACTGCACAAATCTTCATGGAATGTGCCTCTATTAAGATTATAATTAGATATGGCAACACAAACTTTGCAAGCGAGATGAGAGATATTAAAATAAATGCAAGAAGAAAAAAAAACTGTCAGTAAAAAATAGTCAGGTTACCCATCAGTGGTCCTTTAAAATTAAAGGAAAGATAGTGACTTACATTCAAATAAAACATGGAGGAGTTCATCACCATTAGACCAACCTTACAGAAAGAATTAAGTTCAAATAAAAATGCTAATCTATATAAATAAAAGGCTAATATGCGAAGTGTCCCCAGGGGTGTCTGACTGAGAGACCAGGAGTTCTATTGCTTGCTATGATGTGTTCTATGATGGTGTGGAATGAAGGAAGGCCCCAGAAGTAGCCAGAAGGTAGGCCCCGATTGGACCTGACTGCCGGCCAGGCCTTCGGACCCTACCTGTGCACAAATTTTGTGCACTGGATCTCTAGTTAATAACATAAAAAAGTATAAAACTAACCGATAAAGGTAAATATATAGTTGAATTCAGAGTACTTTAATATTGTAATGGTGACAGGTAAGTCAGTTACAACTCAAGTATAAAGGCACTGAAAATAACTAATTACAATAATTTATTAATGGATACACAATATAAAAAGATATAAATTGTAAAAGCAAAACCATTAAATTTGGTGGGGAGAATGAAAAATAAGCTAAAAATGGATTAAAGAATTTAATGTAAGACACCATAAAACTCCTAGAAGAAAACACAAGGCTAAGTTCTTTGACATTAGTCTTGGCAATATTTGGATTTTATACCAAAGCAAAAATCAACAAGTGGGAGTACATCACATTAAAAAGCTTCTGCAGAGAAAAGGAAATTGTAACAAAATGAAAAAACCACCTGGTAATGGGTGAAAATATTTGCAAACCATGTATCTGAAAAATGGTTCGTATCCATAAACCCAAAAAAATAAAATTAAAAAAATCGGCAAAGGATATAAATAAACATTTTCAGGAAGACATACAAGTGGCTAGCAGGTACATGAAAAGGTGCTCAACATCACTAATCATTAGGCACTTGCAAATCAAAACCTCATACCTGTTAAGATGTCTATTATTAAAATGACTAGAGGTCTGATGCATGAAATTTGTGCAAGCAGCTTGGCCCCTACCGCCACGGAAGCTGCCTCTGTCTCAGCCCCCAACCACTGTGGCGCTGCCTCTGCCTTGGCCCTTGCCAGGCCTCATTACCACGGCTATGTCTAGAAGGACATTCGGTCTAATTAGTATATTACCCTTTTATTATTGTAGATTATTATAGGTGAGAGATCAGTCAGTGTGGCTCAGGAGTTGAGCGGCGACCTATGGAGGTCACAGTTTGTTTCCCTGGTCTGGGCATATGCCCAGGCTTCAGGCTCTATCCCCTGTGCAGTACATGCAAGAGGCAGCCAATCAATGATTCTCTCTCATCACTGATGTTTCTATCTCTCTTTCCCTCCCTGAAATAAATAAAAACATATTTTTAAAAAAAGATAGCCAAAACTGGTTTGGCTCAGTGGATAGAGTGTTGGCCTGCGGACTGAAGGGTCCCAGGTTTGGTTCCCGTTAAGAGCATGTACCTTGGTTGTGGGCACATCCCCAGTGGGAGGTGTGCAGGAGGCAGCTGATCAATGTTTCTCTATCATCGATGTTTCTAGCTCTCTATCCCGCTCCCTTTCTCTCTGTAAAAAATCAATAAAATATATTAAAAAAAAAAAAGATAATAAGTACTAGCTACTTTGGCTTAGTGGATAGAGTATTGGCCTGCAGACTGAAGGGTCAAGTATTTGATTCCCAGTCAAGGGCATGTACGTACTTGGTTGCAGGCTCAATCTCTGGCACTGGTGGGAGGCAACCAATGGATAGGTCTCTCTCACATCAATGTATATGTGTATATATACATTTACACTAATAAAAGAGAAACATGCAAATTGACCATACTTCTGCTATGCCCATAAGCCAATCAAGAGTGAGTAAACCCAACCAAGATGGCTGCAGCCACAAAAGCAAGCAGGAGGTTTGGGTTTCCCCAGCAATGAGAGAAGCCAAGCTTCCCACCCACTCTGGCCAGCTCTGGCCTCCGCTCCAGGCTACAAAGTTTCAATTATAGGAGATAAATAAATCCCAGATACCAGGGCCTCCACTTGGGTCACTGGGGTGGGGGTAGGGGAGCATGGCCAGCCTACAAACCACCACAGATCCCTCGCCCAGGCCGCCCCATGCCCCAAGGGAACCCCCACCTTGACCCAGGACACCCTTCAGGGCAAACCAGCTGGCCTCCATTTGTGTACCAGGCCTCTATCCTATCTAATTAGAGTAATATGCAAATTGACTGTCACTCCCACACACAAGATGGCTGCACCCATGTGGACACAAGATGGCCACTACAAGATGGCCAGCAAGGGGAGGGCAGTTGGGAGGGATCAGGCCTGCAAGGGAGGGCAGTTAGGGGGTGATCAAGCCTATAGGAGAGGGCAGTTAGGGGTGACCAGTCCGGCAGGGGAGCAGTTAGGCATCAATCAGGCAGAAGTGGTTAGGGGCAATTAGGAAGGCAGGCAGATGAGCAGCTGGAAGCCAACAATCCTAGATTTTGAGTCCCAGTAGGATTGGGCCCAAATGGGTAGTTGGACATCCCTTGAGGGGTCCCAGATTGAAAAGGGTGCAGACTGGGTTGAGGGACACACTCCCTATGCATGAATTTTGTGCACCGGGCCTCTAGTACATGTACACGTACACACACACACACACACACACACACACAAATGCAGTATTATGTGAGATAAGTCAGATACTGCAGGAATGTTAAACAAGTCAAACTCTTAGGCACAGATAGAACAGTGATTGGGGCTCCAGAGTGAAAGTAGAGGGAGAGGTTAGTAAAAGTATTCAAACTTTTAGTTATAAAATAAATAAAGTCTGAGGATCTAAGTGTAATATGGTGACTACAGTTGGCAAAACTGTATTATACGATTGAGATTTGCTAAGAGAATAGAAGTTTAATCTTTTCATCCCTCCCAAAGACTAGAGGCCTGAGAATGAAATTCAGGCAAGGGTAGGCCCTCACACCCGCCCTGGCTTCTGCCTCAGCCCTCATCTCTAAGGTCATCCTGAAGGTGTTCCAGATGGTTGTTCTGCTGTTGGGTCTAATTAGCATGTTAGATTTTTATTATATAGGATGTGTTAACTAACTCAATGGAGGGAATCCTTTGACAATGTATATGCATGTCAAATCTCAGATAAATTGTGAATATCTCATAATTTGTCAATTATCCCTCAATTAAGTTGAATAAAATAAAATTCTCCTTTAAAAATACTTTAATTTCCTCATTAAGTCATATATTTGACAATTTATAACTCCATAGGTATTCTGAATATCAAATAAGTGGCTAGCCCAAGAAGGAAAATCATCAATAATAACTTCTATTTCACAGTCTTTTTATGAATGTTCTCAAAGCTCAGTATGAAGGGGAAGAGAATCAACTGATGAAAACTAGGCCTCTAATATAGGTGATATCATATTAACCTCAGGTCAAGATATGAGGAACATCACCTGAGAATTCAAAGAAAGAAAGAAAAGCATGTTTGTCTTGGCAGTTTCCCAAAAGGTCTGTTTTGGAGTTTAGTAAAAAGAAGTCTTCTCTAAAATCTTGTGATCTGACATAAATATTATGAGAATAAAAGAGAATATCTTTTCAAATTTCTCATACTTAACATCAAAAAGCTTTATTAATAAGCTGTAAGTGGTACTGTGCAAAAATAATAAATAACCCTGGAAAATCTTAGCTTTTGGTATTTTCAATTAAAAGGGTAAAAAAAAAAAATGAATAGTGTGTTTCTATTAATGCTGATAATAATCAACAAGTTTTAAATAAATTCTGTAAGCATCTATGTGTGGTTTGAAGTATATCTTTAAACTTAAAATTTTAATAGAAAATACATATTTAAAACAAAAATAACTATTTTAAGGGCTTTTCAATTACAATTTTCATAATAATTTAATAAAATAAAATGCTATTAAAAATATCCAACCACTGAAATTACTTGGGTATTTAAAACACAAATCTATACAAAAAAGAGGGAAATAAAAAATATTACAGATTTTTCTGAAAATAAAATAAAATCTACTAAAGCTTGAAAAAGATTAAGCTATTAATAAGTATAATTGTAGTTAATTCATTAGGGAAAAAATAAAATAAAATAAAATAAAATAAAATAAAGGAGTTAGCATTTGATATAAGAATTTAGAAAAATAATGAAAGTGTCCTGGGAAACAATGAAAAAATAAAAGTGAAAACACTGACCAATTAGAAAAGAGAAAAACATAACTTGAAAAAAAAATCTGATAAAGGTTTTTTTGGGTGGTAGCGGCACAAATTAGAGCAAATAATAAAAGTTAGTATTAATCCTAGGAAAGGAAAAAACAGAAAAAATCAGAAAAGAAAAGAGGAAGAGGAGGAAAGAAATTGGCCCATTTTAATTTAAATAACTTCTTTCCACTTTTACATTTTAGAATAAAAAAATACATAAAAACAAAAATTATGAGAATATATTTTAAAATATATTTTTATTGACTTCAGAGAGGAAGGGAGAAGAGAGAGAGAAACATGAATGATGAGAGAGAGAAACACTGGGAATCGAGCCTACAACCTGGGTGTATGTTCTTGACAGAAATTGAACCTGGGACCCTTCAGTCCGCAGGCCAATGCTCTATCCACTAAGCCACACTGGCTAGAGCAAAAAATTATTAGAACATTATGCAAAGTTGTATGTTAAAAATTGAAGAAACCATTATGAAATAGGTTTATAAAATACTTAAAATTCAATTTTGAAGCAATAAAGACTACTTATGAAAATTATAAAAATTCTTCAGAAATTAGTTTCAGACAAAATCTGTTTATAGGTGAATTCTTTAGAATTCTTGAGGAACAGATAATATCCATCCATTATGTATTAATCTGGAATACTTAAAAAGATGAAAAGGTATTCAATTCATTTTAAAAGTACCTGTAGCCTAGGAACAAAACTAAAAACAAACACCAAAAAACAAGACCCTCTGAACCAGAGGGTGCGAAGTAGTAACTTATAAATTATATCAAGCAAGATGTGTTTTCTCTCTCCACACAATGTTTTTAAAAATTGTGTTATTTACTAACATTTAAATGTTGAAAAATTTTATTAAAAGCCCCTATTTTGAGAGTCTCTTTAAAAAGTCAAAGGCTCCAACAGCACTGGCCTGCATCCCTAAAAAGTAGTTATCAACAGGTGGGCAGCATGCTGCCCCATTTGGACTAGGACAGCTCCTATCTAGATGGCAGGCCCACAACCTGCTGTGGCCTTCACACCAGCTATTGGGCATTTGCCATTTATAATTATGCTGTGTTCTTGCTATGATTCTTACAGTAAGTTCAATGTGAAACTTTTAAAACTCTCTTAACCCATCTCTCAATCTTGTAGAGAATAAAGACCAAGAAGAATGTGTGTTTCAAGAAAAACAGTAGGGAACATCTTTATTTTTTGAAGTTTGGAATGATAAAGTGTATCAGTTGTACCACCTGGCTGTTGGCCAGCTTAAGTGTGCTGCACTGTTTAAGATTTAGTGTATTTTTCTATGCATGGAAAGAAATTGACTTTTTTTCATATCACCTGTAGGAATAACCAGCATCAGTGCATCAGATATGACGATTCAAATGCTGTCTTTCTGACGACATTATATTCCTTATAAACACTCCCAATACTTTTGTCCCTATACAGGATTGATTTACTCATTCCTAGAAATTTTTATGTTAGAACATGAAAAATAATTTTAAAGCACTCTGAAAAAAAGGATGAGTAAAGAGAATTTTTAAAAATTGCAATGTTAATAACGAAGACTTACATCTAACTCAGAAAGGAGATTGTTTTTTGGTGAGCACTACTAAATATTAAGTCTTAAAATTTGGGTATTAAATTCTAAATTTAATTATCAGGAAATCAAGAATGTTCACAAAACCATAAAGATTGCTGTTTATAAAACCAAAATAACCTAAATAACCAACATTAAGGATTAGTTTTATAAATTACTTAATGACCCGGTGCATAGATTCATGCATAATGAAAGAAAATTAATTGTAAGAAATATTTTAATATTGCTATTCGTCCTTTCTCTATAATAGAAGTGTCAACCTAATTGACAATCGACAATGACAAATCAAAACACACATGTGCAATTGGCGCCAGCGAGAGCTTTATATGTACAGTATTGTGCATGTGTGTCAACTTAGCCTTTTATATAGAATAAACTTGCTTAATTAGACCTGCTTTCTGATTTAGCTAAACTTTTTCCAGCCCAGTGAAGCATCCTAATGTCTCTTTCAAGTAACTGTCAGCTATACAGCAGTAAATATCAACATGAAGCAGATTATTATTATAAATCACATAGGGAGAACAAAGGGTAAAATACTTAACTGGAGCAGTGTTTCACTATATTCTGCGCAGTGAGAAAATCTGAAGTCATTTTTAAGGCCCACCATTTCTTTCTTCTTTTCCCTTGGGTCAAGTTTCTACACTTCTTAAATTTCTGTTTTCCAGTTAATGAAAAAATAGGATTCTACCGAGTCTCCTACCTACCGGAGTCTCCTACTGCAGGACTTCTCTGAGGATCAAATGAGATAAGGCACGGGAAAACGCTTCACAAACATTTGGTTAAAGTGTAAAATGTTTGCACCTGGCGGTAAAGCAAGCCGTGTTTCTGGGCTGAAGAAAATGCAAGGAGGCTAGGGAGAAGAAGCCGGGCTTGCTACGTGATGTCATTACCTGGCACCCACAGTGACCATTTCCATGCTGGGCTGTGGGCTGCATTTTGTGCCATGGGGTCTTGGCAATGTTGGCTGCAATTTGGTGGGGTCGTGGTGGGGCCCATGTCCCACTTGGGGGAAGCCCAGTGTTGGTTTGTTGGTGCCAGGTCTGTAGTGCCGTTTATTTTTAAATGGCCAATGTGCATCATGGCAGCTCCTGCATTGAGTGTCTGTCACCTGGTAATCAGTATGAGTCATAGTTACTGGTGGGATGGGCACTTAGGCTATATATATATAAAAAACTGACTCTGAAAAACTTCATATAATATTGCTCCTTATATATATATATATAAAATAGAGGCCTGGTGCACAAAATTCATGCATGGGAAGGTGTGTCCCTCAACCCAGCCTGCACCGTCTCCGATCTGGGACCCCTCGAGAAATGTCCAACTGCCCATTTAGGCCCGATCCCGGTATTATTGAACCTAAGCAGGCAGTAGGACATCCCTCTCACAATCCGGGACTGTTGGCCCCAACTGCTTGCCTGCCTGCCTTCCTGATTGCCCCCAACCACTTCTCACTGCCAGCTTGATCACCCCCTAAACACTTCCCTGCCAGCCTGGTCACCCCTAACTGCCCTCCCCTGTAGGCGTGGTCCCCCCCAAATGTTCTCCCCTGCAGGCCTGAGTTCCTCCCAACTGCCCTTCCCTGCAGACCCTGTTGCCCCCAACTTCCCTCCTCTGCCAGCCTGGTCATCCCTAACTGTCCTCCTCTGCAGGCTTGATCACCCCCGACTGTCTTCCCCTGCAGGTTTGGTCCCTCCCAACTGCCTTGCCCTCTGGCCTGATTGCCCACAACTGTTTTCCCTTGCAGGCCTGATCCCTCTCAACTGCCCTCCCCTGCTGGCCATCTTGTGGCAGCCATCTTATATCCACCCAAGGGCAGCCATCTTATGTGTTGGAGTGACAGTCAATTTGCATATTACTCTTTTATTAGATTGGATAGTATATTAATGCAATGAAATGCATTATTAAAATAGCAACTGTGGAGCCTGCGAGTTTGGTTAAAATGAAGGAATTGATTATATCAATTTAACTATGTGCCCTTTCATAAGACAGTAAAGGGATTTATGAAGATATAAATGGAAGAGAGATTGTGAATTTAAAATTTTAACAAATTTTGGAAGCTAGAAAGCAAAGAGGTGATTGTTTTAAAACAGGTGAAGTTTGAGATAACCAAAGAGAAAGCAAAGTAGTTTGTCTCATAGATTCCCAGAATGGTTAGGGGCTTGGAAGCACCAAACATACAGAAAGCAAGGGTGAAGCATGGAACTGAAAGCGGAAAAGTCTGGTATAGAGTTATTAAACCCCCAAGACCTCTTCACCTAATTCAGACAGGTGGCTACCAGCATATTCTTCCACTCAGAGAGGGAGGTTTGCAGCACAGAATTATGGTACTTGGTTACCAAGAGGGCATGGTGCTAAAAACAAGAGGAATAAAGGAAAGTCTGCATATTAAAGAGGAAGGACCCTGAAGCTCCCTGCCCTCAGAAGACCAGACACCAGATATGTTCTTTCAAGTAAGAGATCAGAAATTTCTTCTGGAAAAACCAAAATCCTCCTAAGATTTGACTTCCAGATACTAAAATGAGAAAAGCAAGAGATGTAAGAGAAGAAAAAGAACATGGGTAATGGAGGCACACAGTCTGTGTTTCAACCTTAGTACCATCACTTACCTACCAGCATTAGGACTTGAAACAAAGTATTTAACCTCTTTGGAAACCTCTTAAGTTTCCTCATCTGAAAATGCAGAGAGTAGTGCTTACCTCTTGATTCTACTGTGAGAACAAAATGTTCATTTGTTTTTTAATATATTTTATTGAATTTTTTACAGAGAAGAAGGGAGAGGAATAGGGAGTTAGAAACATCATGAGAGAGAGACATTGATCAGTCACCTCCTGCACACCCCTTACTGGGGATGTGCCCGCAACCAAGGTACATGTGCCCTTGACCTGGGACCTTTCAGTCCGCAGACAGACGCTCTATCCACTGAGCTAAACCGGTTTCGGCCAAAATGTTTTAATGCACATCAAGTTCAAACATTCCCATCTCCTTCTCTGTAAGAGGAATAGACATCCCTGCTCATTGCCATTGCCATTGCCATTGCCCTGACATTGTAACGCTCAGTAGTGGAGTAGGTTTCCCAACCCTATTGTCAGGCCTGCCCTCTTGTCTAGCTTTGGACAACAAAATGTGACTATACTCAAATACACCACAGCTAAAATCTCTACAAGTTCTACAAGCTTTCTTCCTCTTTGAAGCCTCACCATGGGAACTACATGTCCCAGTTAGCAATTCCTTTAGCCTGGATCATAGAATGAGATCTACAGCCACTTTCAGCTGCCCACAGGAAACATAAGTGAGAAAAACTGTTTATTGTAGAAAACCACTGAGATTAGGGGCTCATTTGCTACTGTCACTACTCTAAAGAGACAACTCTATATTTTTAAGTTCTCAAAAGCCTATATTTTAGAAATACCTGGAAAGTAAATTTTTAATAACATTTGGAATCCTAGTAATGTATTCAACTTCTATTTAAGCAATTGAAAATTGTACCATTTGTGATATCTAAATGTCAGGACTCTATGACCAGTTAATGAAGGAAGGTAACTTACATTAATCGATCACCTATAACATGCCACACACAATATTTCATTGAGTCCTCATAACAATGCTACAGAATAAATTATACTTATAGTAATTATCTGTGTTATCACACTCCTAATTAAAAGAGACAAGTAAGACTCATGAAATCTGTGATTTGCCCACTCTGGAACTATTAACACTGTGAGCCTTTAATTCAGATGGGTCTGTCTCCAAGCCCATTCATTACCCATTGCCATCCTGTTACTATCATATACTCAGGTCTTATTCTTCAGAATCCAGCCCCTAACTTCTTAGCACCTAGCACAATACCTGACATATTATAAATGTTTAAAAAAATACTTACTGAATTGCAAAGGAAATGAAAAAAAAATGACTTTCATCATATAGCATACACTAAAAGAGTTAAAATAGAAAAACTTTCAAACTATAGACAAATTAAAAGAAAATAATATTAAATATTTGTCATATATGTAAACAAGGATGGGATTTATAAACTTAGAAGCAGTTGAAGAAATCACAGTAACAGACAAATAAATTTATATATATAAATAAATGAAACTCCTATATGTTAAACACTCTTCTCCCTTATGGAACCAAATTAAACAGTAAACTACATGCCTCAAAAAAAGACTGCAGCAAATGAGTTAATATTCTAATTATATAAAGCAGGCAAAGAAGATGAAATTTATATTTATACACAAGAAAATACAAAATTAAATAAAATTAATCCTTGATTTAATTATATGAGAATCTATTGTAAGTAATAATCCAAATATGGTAAAAGCCGAGGTTCAAAAGTGGACAACCTTGTTCTGAGGAAAGGGAAAACCCAATTTAGGTGCCCACAATAGATCAGCAAAATCATCTATTGTGCCTTTTCTTTCCTAGGATATTAATAATCTATTTAAAATTGATTTTAAGACTACGCAAAAATATAAGGAAAAACCAGTGTAATATTAAGTGAAGAAAGTAAAATTCAGAATTGTACAAATTAGAAATATTCTAAAATATAAGTTTGCCTTTTAGCATTTCCTGAGTTTTCTTAATTTGAATGCTTACTATTTTAATAATTAAAATAAAATTTTTATATAACTTTACTAATTTTTAAAAAATATTTTTATTGATTTTTTTTAAATTGATGCATGTAAAACACTTAGAAATAGTGCTTCACACAGAGCAAACATTCAAATACCTATCAAGGATCTTCAAGAAGATGGCGGCATAGGTAAATACCTACACTGCTGCCTCGCACAACAATTTCAAAACTACAACTAAAAGGAAAGAGAGGGGCTCACGGAGACCCAGAGGAGCTGCAAAAAGCTGAGGTAAGGAGACGCACGCGTGGAGAGAGCCGGTGCCGGAGTACCTGGCTGGCTTTCTCTGGCGGGAGGGAAACGGAGACTCCCAACGGCATTGAACCCCTTGTCCTACGACACTAAATCCTAGATTCTGTTGAAACTCATACGGGGAGAGTTTGGACCGTGAAAAGGGAGAAGTGCATGGAAATTTGGGGGAGTCGCAGGAGGGCAGAAGTCGGGTGGCGCGCAGAAGACCGACTGCTGATTGTGCCGCTGGCTTTCATGAGAGGGCGGGAGACAAAGCATCCGAACTGCGTCACTTCTAACTCCACTAAACCCCAGATTCGAGCGAAGTCCTGGGGACCCAGATTCTTATGGTCCAGGAGTTCAGGGGAGCCGGAGAGGCAGCAGTCTAGAGGTACTGCGAGAGTGCACGCTTGTGCACAGGAACTGCTCCAGCGATTACCCAGTCACGTGAGACTCAGGGCTGACTGGAAGGCAAGGGGGTCAGTTAAGCCCTGAGACTCCACCCCTCCCAAGCTCAACAGAGAGGCTTTAGCAGTTTTGCAAGTCTGGTATCATAAGGCTGAATCCAACACAGAAGTTCTCCCGGCATAGTGAAAATGCCAAGACAAGGGAAGGGATCACAAACAAAAGAAATGGAGGAAAACAAATGACTGGATATAGAGTTCAAAACCACGCTTATAAGGTTTTCCAAGAATATCCTAGAAAAGATGAATAAAGTTAGCAAGACCCAAAAGGAGCTGAAGAAGAACCAACTAGAGATGAAAAAGGTCCAACTAGAAATTAAACATACACTGACTGAAATAAAAAATATTATACAGAGACCAAACAGCAGACTAGAGGAAGGCAAGAATCAAGTAAAAAAATTGAAATATAAAGAATCAGAAAACACTCAACTGGAAAAGCAAATACCTGTAAATCACTGCTTATGTATTAAACAATATACTGGAAAGAAATTATTTTCTTTTGCTAGGAAACTGATATGTATATTGCTAGAGTCAATCAAAATGTATTTTGAGTTAATTTTCCTTACTCATTAACACAAACTGAGAAAATGTTTAAATTCATAAAAATATTATTTCAGTACGAAGGGACTATTTTCTAAATCCCAATTCTAAAGTTACTCCTAAAATAAATAAGAAAAATATGAAAGTATTACCTTGTTGATATCATCTGCTGCAAATCCACTCTGTTCTAAGAGTGTTCTGATTGCTTCTATACATTTATTAAAAAGTGGAGAACAGAGAAGTTCAAACCTTGCTCTGTATGCACAAAGAAAGAAAAAAAGGCTTATACAATTAAGACATCTGGAAATGTGATTAATTGCATCAATTTTAAAAATCTGTTAAACTGTTTTTATTACCAAGAATATCATTTTTTTTTAAATATATTTTTTAGTGTTCATAGTATAACAGATTATTTCCCATCCCTTCTCCCCCCGCCCCCTGCCCTGCCCTCCTTCTCTCAGCCTCTACACACCCACCCAGGTCTAAACTACCCTATTTGTTGCCTGTGCACAGGACATCTTTTTCTTATGAAGAGTAAATCTAAAACCTAATGTGACAGTTTTCTTAAGAATAGGTTTATGGCTGAAACCAGTTTGGCTCAGTGGATAGAGCATCGGCCTGCGGACTGAAAAGTCCCAGGTTCGATTCCGGTCTAGGGCATGTATCTTGGTTTCTGGCACATCTCCAGTAGAGGGCGTGCATGAGGCGGGTGATTGATGTCTCTCTCATAGATGTTTCTAGCTCTCTATCCCTCTCCCTTCTTTTCTGTAAAAAATCAATAAAATATATTTAAAATATAGGTTTATGATCAGAACAGGATTATTTAGCACCTAGCAATGCAATACAATTGGGGCAGGGGAGGTAGTAAGTTATTCATCTAACAATGTATGAAGACATGTTAAGATCAAATTCAGGTTGGAAATTTCTTTTTTAAATATATTTTATTGATTTTTTTTTACAGAGAAGGGAGAGGGAGAGCTAGAAACATTGATGAGAAAGACATTGATCAGCCACCTCCTGCACGCCCCTTATTGGGGATGTGCCCGCAACCAAGATACATGCCCTTTGACCGGAATCGAACCTGGGACCCTTCAGTCCACAGATTGATGCTCTATCCACTGAGCCAAACCGGTTTCGGCAGGTTGGAAATTCTTACCCAGTGCTCTACTTACAGGTTTTCCATAACCTGAAAATGAAAACTCAATGTATGATAATAAATTTATTGATCCAAATCAAACCATCATTTGGAAATATATATTTTTTGTTTGTTCAAGTTTTAAAAATCATTTCACATTTTTCTTTATAATCCAAGGCTATATTGTACCTAAATGTAGCTCTTTGGCACCATCTGGAAACAAGAATGCTAGCATAGAATTAAAAAATATATACACTTGATCTTAGCCAAAAGGCTGAGAAATGATTAAAATATATATATTTAATATATTAAATATTTTAGATATTGATTTTTATTGATTTCAGAGAGGAAGGGAGATAGAAACATCAATGAGTGAGAATCATCAATCAGCTGCCCCCCAAATACCTTTTACTGCAGATGGAGCTAGAAACTTGGGTATATGCCCTGATGGGAATCTAACTGTGACCCCTGGTTCATAGGTCAATGCTCAATCACTGAACAACATCAGCTGAGCACTAGCATAGAATTTTAAAAATAATCTACATTCATAAAAAAGGTACCCCCTAATTTTATACTGAACTTCTTAAATGCAGACAACTGGTTTTTAAATTTATTTGTGCTGTCTCTAGATAATAAAATATTCCTATGCTTGCGATCTTAGTGATAAGGCAAAATTTCCTTAACAAAAAGTTAAAAATTCTATTTCATTCTTAATAACTGGTATTAAAAAGCCAATATATACTTATATATTGAGTACTTAGACAAACTTAGCACTAAGTTAGAAATTCTGGAAATAGAAAAAATATAGACACTCTGCCCGTCTTTCTATTTTTTGGCTGTAGTTTCAAAACTCAAAAGATCTAGAGCAGTGCTGTCTAATAGAATTTTCTGTGAACACTAGCCACATGAGAGTACAGTAAGACTTTAATATAACAAACTAATTCAAGTGAGCGAGCATTTGTTAAAGCCCAAAGTCCGTTATATAATAAATTTTCTGAATGTGTACATTAAAAAATTGACACCTATTTTTATTTATTTAGATTATGTTTGTGCAATTAAAATTAAGTATGTATGAATACTTTAATTTCACAAAGTTTTCTATACATATTATAGTAATTTTAAATTTATACTTAACAGATTCTAGTCAATGTGTGCATTCTCCAGTCACCACGAGTAAACAAATGCAAACAGCTGGGGATGGCTTAGCAAATGTCTGAATATCAGTCCATACACGTCAAGTCACACCAGTGACAACAGAACCAATTACCAAGTGGGCGATGCTTATGATCATGTGCTAATCATTCAATGAACCCTGTTTACAAGCAGTGACTCCTGGATTCAAATATGTAATAATTGTAAATATGTAATATTTAAGTATGTCCACGAAATTATTAGTGTTTTTCCCCAACATATGGCCTAATTGCGAAAATTTGGTAAAAATAACTGTGAATTAATAATAGGATAATCTGTTAAATTATTATAAGCAAATCTTGTTAAAGTATTTTAAAATTAACATGGTATTAATTTTCACATATGACATATGGACCTGAAATTTTGTCCATTAAATCCGAAGTCCATTAAATCAAGGTCTGAAAAATCGAGGGTTTACTGTATTGAGCACTAGAATAGTGGCTAGTGTTACTGAGAAATAGAACTTTTTATTATTTGTTTTTAATTAATTTATATCTAAATGGCCACAGGTGGCTAGTGACTATTGTACTGGACATGCAGAGCCAGAATCTTCAGAAAAGTTCAGGGAGAGTGAGGAAGCTAAACTATAATAGACAGATGAAGAGAGAATTTAACCAAATATACTCAATACAATACTAAAAATAATACAATGCTATAATTCTGGAAGTTTTCACTATGCTTCCAAGTCACCTGTTAGGTTTTGGGGATGTTTAAATGGTTTAACTAGTGGTAACTATTACTATTAGTAATATGCAATATAAAATGATAAGGCAACATCCTCTTTTTGGATTTTCAGTGTAAAAGTGCAATCATTGATAAGCAATGATTTGGATTATGTAAAAGACAAAGGTATTAAAATAATTTTATGCACATTATACCTATGCTTAGTGAAAGTCATAACAACTATTAAAATTTAAAATAATGATGGGTGACAGAGCAATCAAAACCAAAATAAATATCAATCTTTAGTATCCTATATAATAAAGGCTAATACGAAAATAGAGCGAATGGCAGAACCACCAAACAACTGGTCACTATTGACCACCGGGGGTGCGTGCGGAATATGGTGGGTGGCAGCAGCAGGCAGCAGAGTACGGAACATGGTAGACGTCAGCCACGGCAGAATGGTGGAGCAGGTGAGGGGGGAATGCCAGACCAAGGTGGGGCGCGGTGGCTGCATTAAGGCGAGCTTCTGGTGGTTACTGAAAATTCTTTGCTCCCATGCGCCTCAATCCTGCCCAAAGCTCGTACCTGTGGTGGCCCTGATTACCTCTCAGGGCTTCTCCACTTCCCCCTGACCCTGAGGGGTGATTGGGGCCAGCAGCTGCCGCTTGCAGCCGCTGCTGGTGCAGAAGCCACAGCTTGCACCTGCTGCCAGCACCTGGCACTGGTCCAGATCACTTGGCGGTGTGAGTGGGTGTGAATGGTGCTGGCTTTTCCACCTCCTCCTGCTCCTGAGGTGCTGGCTTTTCTACCTCCCCCTGCTACCCCAACTGCTCTGTGCTGTCATCTGGTGCCAGTGGGGCCAGTATTGTCAGCGTGTTGGAGTGGTGGCAGCAGCAGGAGTGGGGCTGCCAGCAGACAAGGGACCCCATCCTCCCAAGAAGCCGTGGCAGGAGAGGCTGGGTGGGGCGCAGAGGATGGACTGAGACCCACCCCTATGCCCACAGCAGCCTCTTGGCCCATAATTCCTTTCAAGGTACTCCAATTCATGCCCTGGGCGCCTAGTAGTGTAATAATTACAGGGTATGAACTTGGTTCAACACTAGCTGTGTAACCTTGGACAAATAAACCTTCTCTGTGTTTCAGCTTCCTCATATGTAAAATAAGGACATTATCTTTGTATTGTTGTGAGTTTTTGATACTTAAATACAGGCTACTACACAGTGTTAATGATTAAATTATACGCAAGCCCCACATCAAATTTAAGCAATAAAGTAGGTGCCATATAGGTGGGGCTGCCATTTAATAAGAGAAATCTGAAAATCTCAAACTTAAGTCTCCTCTCACCATTCTTTAAAAGATCTGGGATGATTTTTTTCAGACACTCCTATTTGCAAATAACAATCAGATCTGACGTAATTATTTTAAGAACAGTTACTTATTTTGACAAAAAACTGACAAAAGTAAAGACAAGAAAGCTCTCCTTTTATAGATGGTGAATAAATTTCAAATGAACAAACAAAAAAACCCAAATGAGAAAATTACACCTAAACATGAAAGCACTTGACATTTTAATGAAGGTTTTTTTGAACTCAGTTTTACCTGGACACATTGCAGTCAAAATCTTGACCTTCATATAATGAGTCAAGAAAACAATTGGCACTTCCCAAGGTTGACAAAGAATGTTTTGCAATGTCAGCACTATTCATTAATTTCATCATGGCTCGGGCATTTCCTCTGATGTCATGTTTGAAAGATCTAAGTTAAAAATATAGTTTTTGAAATTAGAATTAATTATAACTAAAATCTGGATAATCCCTATTAAAATAATAAACAACTCATAAAGCAGTATTAACACCAGATTTTAGCATCTGGCTTCTAACTCACCAAAATTTCTGAAGAAAATTCTCTGCAATTAAAAGAAGAATCTCTTAAAAAAAACACCTCAATAACCAATATACTTAATACTTTGAACTTCATTTTGTATCTTTAATAATAGAGTATACTTTAAAGAAAGCAGAGTACCTATTATTTCTTATTTTTTGCAGATGAGACAAATGGAGGTTGAAGGAGATGATGTAACTATGTCAAATCTAATATATTACCTTTTACAACTGAGGCATTGTTCAATGGTGTAAAATTATCTGCCCAGCTTTAAAAAAAAACACAACTAAAATGGTTCTTAAAAGAAATTTGACACATACAAAATATGTAGAATTACGTTCCTCTAGCTCCAAGATGAATTAATTATTAACATTGCTTGACAGGCAGTGAGCAAAAGCCTTGCTTTTAAACATGTACATTAATTAGAATTGGGAGTAAAATTAACAATGCTCTATCTTGAATTGGAATATGTTATAACAAAAAAACGGTATAGTTCTTTATTTAGCAAATGAGAAATTACCATTTTTTCAAGACTTTCTTTTACCCAGTTTAGCTAAACAGATGAAAACACTGTTTCAGCTACTTTTTTTTAGCGCAGTAATGTCCAAAATATAACCTTTATATTATATGTAGCTCTTGATATGCCAAACAAGATTAGAATTTTGAATGGAATAACTGCATCCAGTAACAAAACTAAAATCTTCTTTGTAGATTAGTAATTAAATAAACACTCCATTAATTCCCTGTAATGTGACTATAACAATGTAATCTTCATCAGCTCTAAACTTAAAAACTATACAGAAGGCAGTGAGGCCGCAAAGTTGTTACCCCACCCCCCACTTCACTCAGACATAGAATAGGACATGAAGAATTAAGAAATTGAACTTGAGATCCAAGTCCACACAGTTCCACGCCTACTAATCCTTTAAACTAAGTAAAAAATCCAACCAAGCACACTGCACTGGACAGCTTGCCTATGCATCCCTACATTTTCGTGAATAGATATTAACTCCACAAAAATATCCAGAACATTGCTTTGAAGCAGAGCAATTTCAAATAAATTAGGGCAAAAAAACTAAAGGAAAACTTCAATCAAAATATATCATCAGCCCTGGCTGTTCTGGCTCAATGGTTGGAGCATCAGCCAGCATACTGAAGGATCTCGCATTTGATTGCTGGTCAGGGGCATGTTGACCCTTCAATTGCAGGTTCCCAGTAAGGGAGTGTGTGGGAGGCAGCCAATCAACTCTATTTCTCTCTCTTTCTCCCACTCTCTCTAAAAATCAATGGAAAAAATATTCTCAGGTGAGGACTAACAAAAATATATATAATCAAATTCATTATTACTCACCTCTGAAACTCAGAAGCTAGATGTTGTGCTAAGGTTTCTGTAAACTGTGTACCTCCAATGTTATCATCAGTGTTTGTTGAAATAACACGATATATTCCACTGTTAACTTCCATGACACTGACAGATAAGGATGTTCCTCCAAGTTTGAACACCAAAATATTGCTTAAAAAAGATAACATGAGTAAATTATAAGAGAACACAACATTTTAAAGCTAGATTGGACTTTTTACACTAAGGAGCCACTTAGTTTAATCCATTTAGATCACAAATAAGGAAACTGAAAATCTTACATGAGTAGCTAACATGTCTATGGTGTGGTGACTGCTGGGGTAAAGGGTGTAGAGAGAGGTAGAAGACAGTATAGGGAGGATAAATGATGACAGAAACTTGACTTGAAGTGGTAAACACACAATACAGTGTTGTAGAATTATACACCTAAAACCTATAAATTTTGTTAACCAGTGTCACCCAATAAGTTCCATTAAAAAAAACTGTCCATAGTCATCACTTACTGGTGAATTAAGCTTAAAAAATCAGATCTTTTCATTATTTTTCGTTTAGTTGTGCTGGTAAAATTGTATTCTTATGAGTAACTAAAGTTCAAAACACCAACTTTTCAAATAAAGATTTGTGATTATAGTGAATTGTAAAAAGAATTAAAAATGGAAATTTTGTGTTAATATTATCCAAGTTACAGATGCAATAACATCTCTATAAAAATGAAACATACCCAAAACTAGGAGTTAATTTCCTATGTATAAAAATTTATAACTTCTGACATTTTACATTTGTCCAGTTTACCTAAAAATAATTTCCTACTGATTTATATATATTCATTTCAAACTGAGATACAAGGTGAAACAATTAGGGGAAATTAACGCATTTAAATTAATTTCCCTGAAGCAGCATGATATGTCAGGCCTATTAAGACAACTAAATTAATAGTTATGTTTTATTGTTTCATAATAAAAATAATTCTTAAATTCTCACATTGGGTTTCTCGCCATCTTCTGTCAAGACAAATATGTATAAAACAACTCACTAGTTATAAACAAGTTTAATAACTGAAATTGATAGTAAAATTAAGTGTCTTCACTTGATTTGGAATGTGGTCAAGCTTACAAATTTCAAATTTATCTCAATTACAGGGACAAAATGTGGGTGATAAAAGAAAGATAAGTAAGTTCAATCTTTCTTCCTGTTATGACCCTTCTCTGCTTTCCTAGGATACCTTTCTCATCTTTTTGAAAAACTCCAGTTGAGAGTTTTGAGGTCTTTTCATTCACAAAGGCTTGGAAGCACTGCATTTTATAATAATCTCTATTGATATAATTGCTATAATCTTAAATATTTTCTGCACTGAAAAATTTAAAGCTGAAAATATGGTTTTTACCTTTTTCCAGCGGGGGAGTCTTGTCCAATTCCATAAGCCAGAAGAGCTGCAGATGGTTCATGGATTAACCGCAAAACATTAAAGCCAGCAGCTCTGGCTGCTTCCCTGTGGACAATTTGCTTTCAATGAATTTAACATCACAACATGTTCAAATCTACATTTTAGAAATGTTCTGTTGTAAGATTTTATGTAATAGCAAATAAGATTTCATAAGTAGAACATGGATGATAATGATCTTTATAAGCAGATATTGGACACAAGAGATGAATGTAACTCTTAAGAGATCATTTTCATTTAATAATGTTCACTGGATGATCTCTTCCTACTCACCTCTGCCTTCCCTCTGAGATTTTTTTTTTAATATATTTTATTGATTTTTCACAGAGAGGAAGGAAGAGGGATAGTTAGAAACATCAATAAGAGAGAGACATCGATCAGCCACCTCCTACACGCCCCCTACCGGGGATGTGCCCGCAACCAAGGTACATGCCCTTAACTGGAATCGAATATGGGACCTTTCAGTCTGCTGGCCGACACTCTATCCACTGAGCCAAACCCGTTTCAGCTAGAATCTATTTTCTTAATAAAAGAAAATATCATGTGTTTATAATGAACAAGAAAAAGAAAGTTCTCAAAAACACCTATGCTTATAAACTTCAGACAAATTTATAACACATTTTGTAATTTTCCAATTTCTTTTAGCATCAGTTTTTAATATCCCACCAGTTCAAGTAAATGAAGCAATTCACTGCCCTAGCAGCAACCTAGATAGTTGCCAAAGCCTCATGTGGAAATTCTATCCCAAAAGTAAAGGCATGTATCCTCATTAATTACATCTGGATAATCTGTAAAATTTACATGCAACTTTTTGGTTAAATAAGATCTAAGGTGAAGGAATACCTGCAAATATATAAAATTGCCTATTTTTATATAATTTTAACATAAACCCTAATTACATACAAGTAGGGCAAAGTAATTCATAAATACCAACTTAACCTGGTAATTCCAAATATTTCTAATAAAAATAGATAAGGTACATCTAATTTTATATTCTCTTGCCATGTCATAAAAGATAGGAAATATTAATGATCAGTAACATACTTTTTACCATACTATTTACATATACACATGTGTTTAAAAATAAAATTTTATTGTCCAAGGGGTTTCCAAATGCAATTTTACTTTTTTACTATATGGTGATATTATAAAATTTGTATTTCCTTTAAGCAAATAAAATAAACCCATATTATACTTACCCAAGAGCATTTTTTTGCTTTTCTCCAAAATCAAATGGAACAGTAATAACTACATCATTTGCATCTGAGCCCAAGACAGAATGTGCCGTTTCTATATATTAGAAAAATATAAAAATAAATTCTGATGACACAGAAATATATCAAGTGATACCTTCTGAGGTTTATCAATTTGCAAAAGATCTTGTCACTATAAAGATTTTCTAGTTCACTTGCTGTCCTACCCAAATGATTTTCTTTTTTTGCTTTCTTAAATCATGCATGTGGTTTTGGTAATTTGTGGACATAGAATTAGATACTTTCCAAAGTGCCTGGCTCTTAGGCTTCAGTTTTAACCATCTCCTAAATCAGACTGGTTTTTATTGAGAATGCGCTTCTACTGTGTCAATGTAAAGACAAACAGTATAATGTTAGTTCAACACATTAAAGGGATGCCTTACATTCCACAAATTCATAGTATAATCCCAGAGCTGATATGAGCCTTATGCATAATTTACTCCAAAATTTCCGAAATTGTTTTAAGAATGCTACTCAGCTCTAGCCTTCAGAAGCGATGAAACCAGACCTACTTAATTTGCTTAACTATGTTGAGAGTATACTGTCAATCTTAAAGAAGATATATTTACTCTTCATCACATTTGGCCACTTCATCTTAACAAAGTTTTGAAAATACTAATTCAACCCAATCCATTTACATTACTTCTAGGGAGACCAGAGTCATTAACCATAGTCACATAGCCAATTAGTGGCCGGTCAGATACTATAGAGTATAGGTCTCCTTACTGCTAATCTGCTCAATCAGCTGCTTCTCCCTAAGACAAAAAATATGTCTAATTTTTAAGGTCAACTCTTAAAAATTTTTTTGCTTTGGCTCAATACCTTTCATTTTACTAAATATCAGTCTGGCGACATCTCCTGGGTTAACAAATTTTGTTTCTTCTCCAGTATCTATTTTATATCGTAATTTCCCATTTTTTTCAATGACCTAGAAAGAAAATTATAAGTATGTTAAATAAGGAATAATTTTAATAAAAATATCAAGTTTCAAACCAATATTATAGGTCAGCACCTTAGCAATTACTTTGTGTAATAGGGAAGTAATAACAGGACTATACTCACTAAACATTTACTTTCTGTGATGTATTTCTGAGCCTGTGGGTCATCAGAGCTGTTCATAAAGATAAAGATAATTAAGTATTAAAATCTGTATTGTTTATATGTAAGGTTTAAAGAACACTACATTTTTTATTACCACTGAACAAATATACAAATATAAACAAAATTAAGTTGCTTAATATTTAAAAAAAACTTCAAAAAAATTTCAATTATTACAGAGGATCTTTATAAAGGTTATAGTAATTCTATTTAAGTGTTAATCCTTGCTTTTGAAAGCAGTTCTTACTTGTTCTGATATTTCTATTAATAGATACTATAAAACCTTTGGGGTGATTTTTTCATAATGTCAATGGTTTTGTTACATACTTCCACATCTATAATCCTGAAGACCCAACCACTGAGATAAAAAGGACAAAAGAGATAAGACTGCAAACTAAGGGCAAACCAGCATGCCTAACACCATCTCTGCTGCTTGGTCTAAACATGAATCAATACACAAAAATCAAGAGTGAGCAACAGTACAAATATTATAAATGGAAAGGTACACAGAACTACAGATGGACAGATTTATAATGCTCTATATAAAGTGGGTACTAAATAAATGTGCATGGCAATAAAATAAAATTAATGGGTGTTTGTTGCTCAAAATAGTAATATGAATTTATGCAGACTATGTTTTCACATATATTACCTCACTTGATCTTCACAATATCTTAATGAGATTAATTTGGCCAGCATTATTTTAGCGGTAACAGGTTTATAGAGGGTCAATGACTTAAAAAGTTAGTAAGGGGCAGAGTCAGTATTTGATCCCAGGTTTTTTCTATTGGGGTATGGTTGTTCACTTTACCCGACTGCCTGGCAGTAAGATGATGCATGATTAAGTACTTCTGCCCTTTGAGCAGAAATAGGAGTTACTAGTCTTTGGTTTAATTTCATCTTACTAAGATGAAGTAAATCCTTCCCTTAAACCAAGCATGTCAAACTCAAAGGTTAACATGGGTCAAATAAACAAGGTTTAAGTTTATGTGGGCCACAAAAAACAAAAGCCTCAATTTTCATAGAAATGTATGTTTATTTAGATAGACATGCTGAATACAAAAGGCTGAAATAAATGAGTTATCATTAACATAAAATAGGACACTTTAATTTTTCTCGAACATTCTTACCAGACACTGAATAACTGCTCAAATTAAGCGCAGCGCAAATAAACCTATTTTTCTTGTTCTCCGAAAAAGAAATATTTCCTGTTGCACACACTAAACAAGTCAGTCTAAGACCAATGACGTGACAATCAGATGCTAAAATATTTGCTAATATTAGTGGAGAGAAATGGTGCGCCTGTATGTAAGGGAAATGAATGCAACATGATTATAGTAATCAGTCAATAGTGAATGTTGTAGTTAGTTATTAATAATTATATGTAACAGAATATTGTAAAAATTAAGTCACAAAGTTTTTATTAAAATGTTTCTTACATACCATTATATTGGCTGGGCCACAAAAGGGCCGCAAGTTTGACATGCTTGCCCTAAATCCTTCTTCCAAAGGGTTGTGGCTATTCTGTTCTATTCTGTTCAGAAATGTCTTAAATGTTTAATAAGAAATGGAAATTAATAGAGGCTAACTGCTAAAGCAAGCATGTTATGCTACCAGGGAATATTTTAGCAGCCAATTGCCATGTCATTAATCTTGTACTGACTTGTTCGGTGTGGGCAACAGGAAATATTTTTTTCGGAGAAGAACAATAGGTTTATTGGAGTTATGCTTATTAATTTGTACAGTTATTCCGTATCTGGTAAGTTAATGTTCAAGGAAAAGTATTAATTTTTGGTAAAATGTTCTATTATTTTGTTGATTACTCATTTATTTCAGTCCTTTGTATTCAGTATGTCTCTATCGAAATAAACCTATTTTTTTGCGGCCCACATAAACTTTGTATATTTGGCCTGTGTTACTTTGACAGGCTTGTGCTAAAGGGTTACTGAACATCTGATGACCTTAACCTATATAATTAAAAAACAAAAGGGTTGTTTAAAATTGCCTAATTTGCAAATCTGTCTGAATACTTGCAGACTCCCCACACTTCCTTTTCTATCATCTAAAAATTGGTAGGGAGGAAACAGGTAAAATAGCTTGCCCAAAGTCACATGGTTAATGGCAGAACTGGCCAGAATTCAGATCTTTAATGGTAACTTTAGTATTCTTTCTATTGAACCCTTCTCTTCTTTCCTTTTCAAAAACCCAATAGACTATATCCTGGACAAATAATTTTAAGAATAAGAATCAGATGAAGTGTGCCCATAGTAATTTTTTTGCACTAATACTGTAAATGGTGCACATTTACCAGTTGTTTTTAGACTAGAATTTAAGTCAACCAGGATAATTTATCCTATTGTGTAGACTACCTACTACTCAAAGAAGGTATTTGCTGGGAAAAGATATTTTATGGAATTTATAAAACTCTTCGAAAGGAAAATTCTCAACTGCTATGCAAAAAGGCCCTGGCTTATGTGAAGACAGAAAGCACATATAGCTCTTAGAGACCATGTATAAGAAAGAACGTGGAGATTAACTAGCAGAAAAGCAGAAAGCAGAGAATGCAGGTGACGACAAATGATCACAGATAGCACCAGAAAGTAGCGAACTGACCCACAACTACATACAAATAAAAACTTTATTTGTCTACACCAGGATTAATTATGTAACAGAAAAACAAAGGATGGTGGGAGGTTAGTATACACAGCACCTTATTTACATCATGGTCTTAAGGAGGTAGAACATTAACCCTATCATAGTATCACCACCTTTACCAGCAATGCCATTTTATGTTCTTCCTCCTTCCTTACATGTCTCTTACATGGTCAGCAGGCCCTTAGACAGGAAACATACTAGCACTAATGTGCTACAGGGTCTTCTTTCCCACTACTGTCACAGTATAGTGCTTTCCATGTATGAAAGCATTTTTACATTTATCTGTTTCTTTGACTCACAACAATCCCATGAGGTAGGAAGGACAGTTATCATTTGACAGGTGAGGATCCTGAGATATGCCAGTAGAATGGTAAAATGATCCACTAAAGGATGGATAGATAGGTAGTAACGGTTTGGCCTGGAACTTAAGCAGAATTTCTGGGCTTGTTTTCTTTCATACAATGTCCCCTAATTACAACTTCCCTACTCTTTATAATATTTTGCCTATTTCTGTTCACTTCTTTATTTTCCTTTAGTTTTATTCCCACAGTAAGGTTACGTTACCCATTAGCTTTTCACAATACTAGCTTTAAAGTTTAACTCCACTTTATATACTTTAGCACTTACTTTATCTCAAATAAATCACTGTCTATGTAATTTGCCACCATTAATAGATTAGTATAGTACAGGCCTAATTCTTCACCAAATACTTCCCTGTTTTTGCAAAATGTCTACCTACCTACATTAGTGTTATCTAGTTATAACTGACACACATCCCTCCATTTATTGACCTAAAACAATTTAAATGATTTGCCAATGTAACAGTGACAGGATTAGAACCCAGGATTTCTAACTTGATTCCAGTGTATGCTACCACTGCAGCTGCCTCCTCTATCCATTATCCACTCAACAGAGTAGCTCACGTGCTTGCCATATATTTATGGTTACAGGTATGTTCCCATTGTTTTTTGACTATTTCTTCAACCTATTTGTATTTCTTGCATAAAGCTCCCAAGCCTGCAAAATATAAAACTTCTTCCAACATGCTCAGACTTTTTTTCAGTCTATAGATTGAAGAAAAACTTTTTAAATTGGAAATATGGCTCAACACCTGTGTTTTTTTTGGGGCAATGGAATGTATCTGTTGAGAACCTGTGCTTAAAAGGAGTTATTTATTGCAAGCAGTTTTTTCACATCATGCTCAACTCTTCCCAAAGCTGTTCTTTTCTACCACTAGCTATTAACTAAGTGAGCGTTCACCATGTGAGAAAAAGTGATTTTGGAAAGTTCCCTAGAAGAAAAGTTTTCTAGTGCTTGCCTTCTGTAACACACAACACAGAAACAATGTTAACAAAAAAGAATGAAATTAGCTAAAAAGCACCTGGGAAACTGATATTATCCCAAATCTTTCCAAGATATTCAATTAGCAATTCAAACTTAAAGATATGTAATTATGCATGTAAAGAACCCAAGTAATATGGAATGCAAAGAATTTACTTACATTTAATATTTTATAAACAGCCAGTGCTCATTATATCAGATTATCAATATGAACCATAACACATGATTAACACATGATTGTGGCTTCCTATCAGTTCTGAATTATATTCTGTAGTAGTGGTCAGCAAACTGTGGCTCTCGAGCTACACGCACCTCTTTGGCCCCTTGGGTGTGGTTCTTCCACAAAATACCACAGCTTGGGCGAGTCTATTTTGAATAAGTGGCATTAGAAGAAGTTTAAAAAAGTTGGCTTCAAAAGAAATTTCAATTATACTGTTGACATTTGGCTCTGTTGACTAATGAGTTTGCCGACCACTGTCCTAGAGACTAAGAACTATTAAAATGGAGGGAAAGATAGTTTGACTATTGAGTGCTTACTAGTATGTATGTCACAGACACAGTAGTGAAAATGAGAGAAAGGTACAAATAGATGTTGTGTCTATACAGTCTTGAGCTACCGAGGCATTAAAAAAAATGAAGACTTTAAACTTCAGAAAGCAATTGTTAAAACAACTTTTCAAGGGATGATGTCACCATAGTATACAACCATAATTCTCTCTCTTGTCAACTAATGTGCCACATCCTTGCCTTACCTCGGCCAAGGTCATATACATTAATAACTTACATGTGTATTTAGTGCTTTAAAATCCTTTCACATCTATTAGCTATTTGATCCTCACAACATCCCTGTGAGGTAGGCAGGTTAGGAATTGTTACCTAGCTCCCATTTTACTGATGAGGAAACTGGTGCAGAAAGGTAAGCTAAATTGCCTCACATAACAAAGCCAGGGCTAACTAGCCCTGTAGTTGGCTCCATCCATTTTTCATTAGGCCACCTCTCAAATATCTGAAGTCTTTCAATTAGTGGAGAAGTTAGGGAAAAACAACTAGTAGGTGTATGTATTCCTACTCTCTGCATATTTACGGCTCATCCATTCTTTTCTCTTGAGGATATGGAAAAAGATCCAGGTCACCAAAAGGCAAGAATTGGATCTGGGCTTCTACCAGTTGAGGATATACACCTTTTATCATTAGTTCCTAACTTTTGGTGTTAGAAATTAACCTCTGAAGCAATTTTTCAAGCCCTAGCTGAAAAGCACCGGTTGCCTC
Source organism: Lasiurus borealis (assembly GCA_004026805.1). Classification (NCBI taxonomy): domain Eukaryota; kingdom Metazoa; phylum Chordata; class Mammalia; order Chiroptera; family Vespertilionidae; genus Lasiurus; species Lasiurus borealis. The sequence goes on along the minus strand of PVJN01006123.1, from coordinate 14,621 downwards.
TTCCACTGCTGTTGCCAAGCGTCTCACTGCAATCACGGCATCCCTGCGGAGCTCATTGGCAGTGTCTTGCTGAGCACTGGCTTCCTCACCAATAGCAATCAGCCTGTCCAATTTTTCTTCCTCACGTTTTGAAAGTTCTCGTGCCAATCTCCTGTTTTCTGCCAATTCAGCTGCAATAGTTCTGGCCACTGACCGCCTTCTTCGTCTTGCCCACCTTGGAGGGAGCTCACTGGTCAAAGGCCTATCCCCACCAGAAAAAGGAACTCCGGAGATTGGAGGCTGCTGTGTGAAGGCCACCCCAGGAGTGTTTCGGCCCGTGCTGGTGCAGGGACTGGGCTCACCGGACACACCCAGTCTGGTCATGGGGCTGCTCTGACAGGGAGCAACTGCACCTCTGAAAAGGTGGTGGGAACTGCTGTAGCTGGGGGTCCCTTGAGAGCACCCTGAAAAACAAAGCAACAATGTTGCAGAGAGGACATTCCTGCTAAGGGAAGGCATGGAGCCAGCAGCAGAGCTAAGAGACAATTACAAAACTGTGGTGAATCCTGGAAAGTCCTCTCTCTACAAGGGACTGGGAAGAATTCGTTTCTTTGGTCTGGACATTTTAGTCTATTGTAATCTTATTTTTAAAACCTTCCCCTTGCTTTACTGAGCCCCTTTCCACTTAGCTATCCAACCTACTCTATATCCATAAATGCCTAAGTACCCATTATAAATATTGCCAAAATAGTTTGTTTCTAAAGAGTACTTCTACATATAAAGAGTTCTATACCTTACATACCTAGGATCATAGCTTTTAAATACCTGGAGTCCCTTATCTTATAATTAGGTTTTAAGAAAAGAGGGCAGGGGCAAAAACAGGGGTTATGTTAAAAAAAAAAACCACACAACACCATCCAATCATATACTGTTATTTAGAACCAAGTGACTCTGGGACCCAATCCTTTACATGTCTGGAAATTACCTGCACCTGAGGATTCATCCCAGGAGTCTTCAAGGTCACTGGTTTCTTGCATCTGGTCAGTGATTCTCAGTTGACAATCCTCATCTGATTCCTTAACTGTTTTTGAGATAGGCTGATAATCTGTTGCCTGAGTCCTTTTTGGTTTCAGAATGTTGGTTCCCTTTTCCCCTGGGTTGCCAGAGGCCATTAAGTTCTGAGTATAGTGCTTGGCCCAAGCAGCATCCTCCATTAAGTTGTCTGGGTCAGTCACTACCTGATTTCGGAGAAGCTGATCCAAGGTCTCATAAAATGGACAGTGTGGTGGATCACCCATACTTGTGGCATGGGCAACATATGCCTTTAAATATAATGCCTTCAGAACTTTAAACTTGGAGCGGCACTGACGATCGGTGCGGCGGAAGCCTTCCTGTTGCATTCGCTTAGACACAGCCTGATAGACATCTGCATTATGATGCACAGTCTGGAGGCGTTGAATGTATTCTGCCTCGCCTAGTATGGAGAGAAGAGTTCGCGTCTCCTGTCTGGACCACCGGATGCCCGCACTGCTATTGGAACTGGCCATAGTGGACTGGGAAGGAAGGCTAGCTGACGAAAGCTCCTGGACAGCAAGGTCCAAATCTGAAGGTGTGGGGAAACTCTGGGTGCTTTCCGTTTATTTCCAGGAGCCAACGGATTCTTCCCTCTCAGGGCTAATTGCTGAGAAGCCAGATCCAAGGACCAAATTTCTGGCTGGAAGGCCACAGGGGAATGAGAGTTACAGGAAGGATGTAAGGATAATTGTGGCAGCAAGTTAAGCAACCTGTAAGTAGGTCACAAATAGGTAGGATGCCAAGACTGAGAAAGCCCAACTTTGGGAGTACATCCAGGATAGACACTGCCCCAGGGGCTAAAAGGGGCCTTACTGACTTGATAACAAGGGGACTAGCTCCTCCATGGAGGCCAGAATGCTTCCAAGGCTGAAACCTGGGATATTTGTGTGTCTGTAAAAACTACCATTGCCTTCTAAGTAGACAGATGAAGTGGGAAATACCTGGAGCATGAGGCAGCTAGCAGGACCATGGTGTAGCAGTTTGTCTGAAGGGTGCTCATCCTTCACTACTCTTGCTGTAAGCAGCATATTGTGGCTATGTATTACCCATCTGACTGTCACCAATGCACTCATTTGTTAAAGGATAACTTTCAGGGCCAGAAAAGTAAGCTTAAGTTATTCTTGTTAATACAAAGCTTTTTGTATAATATAGCAAAAGACAACCACATCTTTACTCCAACTGTCTGCCCCAAAACAGCAGCATAAAACAAATAGTACTACTAGGGGATAGATCTGTGGACATGTTCTAAAACTTGATTATATCAATGTCAGTATCAGGTTATAAGACTATACTATAATTTTGCAAGATGTTATTATTGGGAGAAAGTGGTAAATACAGTAAAATATAGCATCTCTTTGAATTATTTCTTACAACACTATGTATAAGTACTCAAATATTAAAGTTCAATTAAAATAACATATTGTTGGCTGCTTACAGTAAATCTAGCTTCAACATCCATCTATAACTCCTTGCTTTTTTCCAGAACTTATAATTTGAACATATTTGAAACCACCTAATTTATCATCATCACCACAAAAATTTGAATTCTCTATAAAATGCTGTAGTTTCTGACTTTGTGCACAGCTGTCCTAAACAGGGGGGTGGGGGGAGTCAAGTTCAGTTTAACTACAGGTAAAGGATAATAAAATATCTGTATGTATAAAAAAAATAAATCAACATAAGAAAATTTCTATTTAGATTCTCAACAGAACAACACAGAAAGAAAACCTGGGTCCAAGTTAGAAGTCCTGAATTATAGTCCTATCTAGTTCATCTCCCTTACTAATTTAGGAATACCATAACTTCTATGTGCCTTGATTTTTCTCATCTATAAATGGGAAGAGATAAAACCTGCCCCGATAATCTCATAGGGATTTGAGAGGATTAAATAAAATAGATATGAAAGCACTCTGAAAAGTTAAAAACACTATTTCAAGTATTATTACTACAGTGAAAATGAAACCCCCTAAATATTATGATAATCTATAATTTGAGGAGACTTGAGTCTGGGGAAGCAAGACTCTTTAATCTTTTAGTTAAAGCTGTAACAGATGATTAACCTGATTCTTGCATAAGATGCTAATTAAACTGTTTCTCTAATGATTAAATTTATAAGCCATAGGAAAAGTTAGTTCCCAGAAAGTGTCATAAAAGGACCCAAAGAAAATTGATAGTAACTACATAAATTATAACCAAATGTAATATATTTTGCAAAAATCAACTACAATGCAAAGAAGTAATCAAATTCCCCAAAAAAATCTTTCAAGTTCCCTCAGTGTAAAAAGTCCAAATTACCACCTTGAAAGACACAAACTATCAGAAAGAAATGTTGTTATTTATACAAACAGCAAGAAACAAACATTTGAGTGAAACCCATCTTTGAGAAAATTTGACACTAATCATCAAAAGAAACTGGCTAATGAAGTACTCTCTGAAGTAACTCAGTCAGAAAAACTGGAAAAAATAATCCCAGAAAAAACAAATGGTGTTTCTAGTTTCATTTCACATTATGCTTAGAATGTAAACACGTTTTAATTACCTATATGTTAAAGTGGTATTTTATTCCATACCTTCTGCCAAGGATCAGCTTTACTTTCATTACTGTATTTGAAATATTTCTTATTCTACTTTGTTTTGCTGCCAATCCAACAACCTGGAAAAGAGCAATATATTACAATGCATATAATTCTTACTTATTTCAAAGCAAAAATGTGAGGGGGAGTAGTACCTCTTCATTTTCTGAGTAGGCAACAACAGCTGGAGTAACTCTGTCACCTGCATCATTTGCAACCACATCAGCCCGGCCATCCTGGAGAAAAAATATATCAGTTCCTTCGAATTAAATAGACTCATAGGACATATTGAGACATATGTGGGCCAGTTTACTTTGCCATTTATGTGGAAAGAAATATTGACCTGTCAATATTTTAAACTTGCAGATTTAATTGCAACTATTCATTTCCCAGATTTTATGAAAGCTCACTATTCCATAAAGAACTGCCTCATTTTTTCCAGTCTTCTCTGCATAATCAATAGTGGAAACAAACATAACAACCTTTCTATATCTAATAACAAGTCTTGTTTCACCACCCTTTCTACTTCTCTTCCTTCCCTTACAAATACCTCTTTCTTCCTTTTTCTACTCATGATGAAGTGGCACTAACCCTTTGGCTTTTCCTTACAAGTCATCTGACATTTAAACGTGAGACTCGGCCACAGGGGAGTTCAGCGTTGTTATCCCTCCGTCTCCCCACTGACGAGGAAGGCCACCGCCGCTTGTCACGCTCTCAATCTCCAGAGAGGCAAGTCAGTAGACCACGCACCATCAACTCGCTCCACACGCCGCGCAGGACCAACGCCAGTTCCAGCCCCAGAACAGGCCGCCCGCCCTCTCCCGCAAAGGTCCAGAAGCCTCCAGCCTCCTGGGACCACTACATCCCACAGACCCTGCAGGCCGCCTGCGGCCCTGATGTCCTCGGACCCCGCTCGCCCGCGTCGTCACGACCCTCCCTCCAGACGCGGCTGGCTTTCTGGAGCCGCAGGCGATGAGGCCGGCCCTTTGCTTCCAAACTTCCCCGCGGTAAAGCCTCGCCCCAGGGCGTTCCTAGGCCGGCGATACGCCGTGGGTGACCAAACACCTGGACACGCACTCAAACACCGGGTGGCTGACACCGGGCCCGCAGCCCAGCCTCCCACTCCCTCACCTTATAGACGGCCACGCAGGCTGATGTGCAGCCCAGGTGAACTCCGATGGCCGCCATGAGGCGGCAGAAAAGGCAACAGAGACGGTGGCAGCAGTAGAGCGGTCCCCCGCCGGCTACAGGTCTCCTGCTCCCAACAGCCCCATCGGGCACCGCGGAGACTTCACGTTCCCGCCCGCCTACTGCGTCGATCCTAACGTCGCGGCCTCCCGCGTGTTTGCCAATCAGCGTGAAGGTCCCGCCTCTCGCACGGCAGCCGACGAATAGCTTTCGTGCGTCTCTACCTGATCCGCTGCAGCCGCACAACGTGTGCTGTGGCGCGCACGCGCAAGCCAGGGCTTTTAAATTTATGTCTATACGTATATATGTTTAAAAACAAAGAAAAAAAGGAAAGGGCTCCTTCGCTCCGCCGGGTTTTTTGCCCTTTCGTGGAGAACCAATGGCAACTTGGGCAAGTGAGGGTTGAGTGAGTTGCGTCATTTGTCCTAGCAACTCCGGGCTCGCTCCGCACCCCAGCTTCCGGCGCAGCCTCACGCTGCGTCACGGCCCGCCGGGGGTGCTGCTGGCCGTGGCCGCCGGAGCTGCTGGCTCAGTATGCGGTGCGCGAGCCCAGCCGTCTTGGTGGCCTTTTGCGCCGGGCTTTGGGCCTCTAACCCGGAGCCGGCGCAGGGCCAGGAGGCCGGGGCGCGCCCGGGGGCCGACTGTGAAGGTGAGCGGTGTGAAGCCTGCTTGCATGGCGGTGGCACCGCGCTGCATCAGCCCGCTGTTAGCTTTGGCTTTTCTGGCCGTGGCTATAAGTAATATTTCACTCAGCAAACGCGGGCCCTGCCGCGTTTCCTAGCCCCTGTGCCCGTGCCCAGGCCAAGGGATAGCCGGGCCCGACACCTTAGGACAAACTGCGTAGTCTAGGCCGGTGGGTTTGGGTCGGGCGGGTTCGGTTTTGTGCAGCAAGATTCAGATCGCCGAGGTGCCGGAGTGATGCCGCGGCTCCTAACCGGCGGAATCCGCCTCTCCTTGCGCAGGCGACGTCTTTCACGTTCAAATTAGTTTGCAACTCCCCAGAGGAAAATAAAACACGACAGGTTGTGACTGAGTTGAGGTGGCTTAACTAAGGACCATGAGGACACAACGTCTGTTTTGTTTTGACTGCATGGAAAAGTTGCTTTACAGAGAAGTTATATTAACTTCTTAGAGGAGAAATAAAGAAGAAGGACTCCTTTTCAGTTCATAAAATCTCAACTGCGGACTTCAAGTCTGAACACGTGCCCTCTGGCTCTGGTGGACTTACCTGGCCCTGGCAGGAATCATTGTGATGATACCTCCTTCAGAAGGCTAAGATAAAAGCGACACTAGCTTAAGTGCCCTGCAGTACCGTGGCATTTACCTCCATGTTGCGTTCATTGAAATAATTTAAATGTATAGCCTAACCCTTATGTTAGCTTGCAATCTATCATTACTTAACAGGAAATTGTAAATACACAGTACATGTTGAATAAATGGGTACGCATTGTATTACAACTAAATAAAGCCTCAATTGAAGCCAAATTTTCTGCTAGCCCTGCAGTAATTAAACTTTTCTCCAGAAATTAAAAATGTTTACCTATGTACTTTTTAAAAACTTTATATAGATATTTACTTAGCTAAGTTATTATTTTGTCCTACACATTTAATGCAGAATTTGTGAGGCATAAACAATTAGTCATCAATAATTTATTTTCTGGAGCTTCTACCTAAAAACATTCCAGAAGAGCCAGAACATCTGGATTAATTAAATGTGAAGCTTATGCCAGCTTTCCTGAATTTACTATAGCATATTGTGATTATTAACTTGCATGTATAACCTGGGTGTAGATTTCCTTTGTTACACAAGTTATAGAATTACAGCAAAGGAGCTAGGTTTAGAATTAAGAAATAGATTGTAGATCTGGCTGTTTTACTGCATATGAGTCTTTATTACTGGCCACTTAATCTCCCTCAAGGTATAAGATTAAAATGCTATATGCACACTTTAAGGCAAAGGTAAAATACTGATAGTCCACGAGCCACCTGAACCTGTTGAAATGTTAAGTTTGCAAAACATTTTAAAAAACATTTAAATCAACTGGCTACTTTTAAAATTGGTAGACTTCATGTTAAAAAAAAATGCAGATTTCTGCCTTTTCTTAAAATTCAGGTGACCTATTAAGACTAGCCCTTATGTCCAAGTAGTGGGAATTGGCTGTGGCTGCTCTTTTTAGATTGTTCTAAAACATGTGTTCTCCAGGTGTTCTTTCTGTCTTCCCTATTTGGATTTCTTTCACCCATTCATTTTACTTACCTGAACCCTGAGATTATTTAAGTTTCTGATTCCTGTATTAGGTCATTTGAGGCTTACTGGAAAAATAGAGCAATTTTCAGATCTCATTAAAAACATCATATTATGGTACAACCATGGTAAAAAAAAATAAATAAGAAAAAGCATCATATTATGAGACTTTTTTTAAAAAAAACACTTTTATTTTGAAATAATTATAGGTTTGCTTATGTGACTATTTTAATAAATTAAAAAAGCCCACAGCAAATAAAAGTATGGTTATCTGGTTATAGCAATAAACACATGCCAGAAACTTAACTTAATAATTTGTTAGGCAATTTATGGTGAGGTTAATCTCTTTAAGTTTCCATTCTTTTTTAAAAAATACATATTTTATTGTTTTTTTTACAGAGAGGAAGGGAGAGATAGTATGAAACATAAGTGAGAGAGAAACATAGACCAGCTGCCTCCTACACACCTCCCCACTGGGGATGTGCCCGCAACCAAGGTACATGCCCTTCACCGGAATCAAACCTGGGACCCTTCTGTCCGCAGGGCAGCGCTCCATGCTCTGAGCCAAACCAGTTAGGGCAAATTTCCATTCTTACCTTGACTGTGGCATGGGACACCAGTGACTTCTTCCTCTTTCAGAAACTTCCTTCTTTTGATGGCATTGATGCAGTATGCTTTTTTCTTGCCTTTATTTCCTGTCTCTGTGCCCACTTGTTCATGCTATCTTTCTGATTCTCTAGCCAAGTCTTCAGTATTAGAATTTTCCAGAGTTCTGTCTTTTATCCCCTACTCATTCTACACACTTCTGTACAATCAGAATCCATCTAACTATAGTCTGATTAATCCCAAATATTTATATCTAATCCCCCTTCTTTTGAGAGTCCCAGAACTTGCATACAATTGACTACTGAACATCCCGATTTAGATATATATCAAACTCAACAGAGTCACAAACCACAAATCTCATCCCTTCTCAGTCCCCAAAACCTGTTATGCTTATGGTGTCAATATCTGCCTAGTAAACTAGACTAGACTTTTCTTCCTCCCTGATCCCCTATGCCCATCAGTCACTATGTCTATTTATTCTGCCTTCTTGTTGTCTCCTTTCTCCTTCCCCAGCTCCATTGCCTTGTTATAGATATTCACCATTTTTATCTTTTTTTTTTTTTTTTGCCACAGCAGCATCCTTCTTGTCACCCTTTTTCCTCTTTTCTAGTCTACAGCAGTGTTATCATGTTACTCCTTTATTTAATATCTTTCATTGGCCTCCCACTTTCACCCAGGTTTGTGCTTCTATATTTTCTCCACAGTATCCAGTACAGTTCTAGTGTTCAGTAATTGTCCTGAACAAAGGTATGCCAGATTATTCCAGATTATTATGATCTCTGAATGCATAATCTGGCCATTCTGTGTGAGATTATATATATATATATATATATATATATATATATATATATATATATATATACACACACACACCTTTGAGGCCCAGTGCATGAATTTGTGCATGGATGGGGTCTGGCCAGCCTGGCCTGTGGGAGGAGACATGGGCATTTGGCCAGCCTGCCTACTGGTTGAACTCCTGGTCGAAAATACAATTTGTATATTTGCCTTTTATTATATAGGATATACAGAGTGGCCAGATTATTATGTGTTCAGAGATCATAATAATCTGGCCATTCAGTGTATGTTGTGATGAATCCACAGTGGGATACAGTTAAAGAAATCCTGAAGTTGACTTTTGCCTTGAGAGCATTTGCTACCTAGCATTCTGAACTTAGGTTTTCATGGCTTTGGGTACATGGAAGAGAATAAAGACAAAGTGAGGACTCTCTCAAGTTAGAAGTGTAATACTGGGTCCTTTCCCTTCCCCCTCCCTAATTAATTAGGAACTCCAAAGAACTAGACCTTCATTATAAAAGATAAAGGTATGTGTGTGTATATAAGAACAACTCTACTACCATCTTACTTGAACTTTTTAAGTGTTAACAGAGGAAATAAAAATATCTCCAAATAATTAATTATCACAAGCTAATCCACATATGAGCTGAAGCCCAAATTCATAAAACATGGATGGTTCAAAACATTGCAAATTGATAATTTAAAGAGATTTCAAACATCAACAAATGCTAGTCTTACCTATAGGAATCCACCTTCCACCTAGTCCTCAAATAATTCCCACAGCTGACATTCCAAGAAATAAAGTTCATATTCAGAAAAATGACAAACCCATAGAAAAGAAAGGCACCAGAAGTGATAGCCGGTTGAGACGAGACGCAGAAGAAACACACCAGAAAAGACATCAGGTATTGAAGTTACTAGGGATCTATAATAATAAAAGCATAATATGCTAATTATACTGGACAGCTGAATGACCTTCTGGATGAAGCCAGGGCTACGATGACCAAGGCAAGTCACCACGAATTTTGTGCATCGGCCTCTAGTAGAATATAAAATGTTTATCATGTTTAAAGAAACAAAGGAAGGGTTTGAAGATATAAATAAAGGGCAGGAGGCAATTAATAAAAGTCCAACCATAGTTAGACAAACCAAACTTCTACAAGTAGAAATTAATGGGTTAACAGTAGATTAAACCACTGATAACAGAATTAGTGAGTTAGAAGATTGAAGTAATTATCAAGAAGGAATCTTTAAAATTTAAGAAAGAAAATTTATGAAAGGAAGATGAGGGTAAAATGAGGATACAAAAGAATTCCAACATAGGTTAACTAGACTTCCAGAAGAAGAGGATAGCTCAATTTTCCAAACTCATGGATGACATTAATCCACAGACTGGGAAGTCCAATATGCTCCAAACCAAAGAAAGAAAATTATATGACTGATATCTAATTACATAATAAGAGAAAATCTTAACCACAATCAGAGAAAAAAGACCGATAACCTTCAAAAGAATGGTAATTAGATTGACAGATGAATTACCAATGCTTTAAAGGTCCAAGGTCCCACAGGTAGTAGGTAGTAAAGCCAGAATTTGGACCCAGGGAGGCTGACACCAGAGCCTGAGCACCAAAAGTTTGCAGGTTCAGTTCCCAGTCAGATTGTGTATGAAAGGCAACCAATTGATGTTTCTCTCTCAGATGGATGTTTTTTCTCTCTCTTCCTCTAAAATCAATAAGCATATCCTCGGGTGAGGATAAAAAAAAAGAATCATGCTAGTTAGAATTTAGAATGTGAGTCAGTTTATAGCAATCCTCTGTCCAGGCAGTGCTACAAATGCAGGTGAAAAAATATCACAAAAGAACCGAAGAGCTGGCAAGATAGACTGAATAGAACAAAGTGGAAAGGAAAGCAGCAATTCTGAGAGAGGTCATTTTGCCTCGAGGACATTGGCCAGTCAGTGTAAAGGTGACCTTTGATGTGAGGGATTAAGAAGATTTGTTTTAAGTGGCAAATCTATTTACTAAAACTCTTTCACATTAACATGGGTTCTCCAAAGGATTTCTTCCTCAAACTAAGGTTGAATAAGTAGTAAACCTAACCTATTCTTACTCATAAAAGACCATAAGGAAATTTTCCTTAATGCTGAGCAGGGTGAAGAAAAGAAAAGAAAAACACCTCTCAGAGATTATTACCACAAGATGTCCCTCACTTGAATTCGCAGTCAAAATTTACATCAATTCTCCAAAAAACTTCAAAGTATCTACTTAGTTTAATGAGGTCCCTGTTAGGCCTGATAAATGCAAACACAAATCCTTTATGGAAATAAGGCATCTTTATCTTAGGCCTCACAGAATCTCCATAAATATGTTTCAAGGACTGTGGGCATCATGTAGTACAAAATAACTAAGCACACACACAAAAAAGCACCAGGAGTAGGAACCATAGAAAGAACAAAAAAAGAAACACGGTCATGAACATTTAGAGATGAGAATTATCAGACACTGATGATAAAACAATTATGCTATGCGCGTGCACACACACACACACACACACACACACACACACACACACTGAGTGGCCAGATTATTTTGATCTCTGAATGCATAATAATCTGGCCACTCAATGTATATCCTACATAATAAAAGGCTGATATGCAAATTGTCCCCTCTACTAGGATTCAACCAGCAGGCAAGCCTGCTAACCGCCCATGTTCCCTCCCCCTGGCCAGGCTGGTCGGACCTCACCCATGCATGAATTCATGCACTGAGTTTCTAATATATGTGTGTGTGTGTACACACACACACACGCACACACACACACACATACACACACATACATATACACATACACACACATTGAGTTGACCAGATTATTATGCATTCAGAGATCATAATGATCTGGCCACTCAGTGTATAGGTTCAATGCAATTCCTATCAAAATACCAATGGTGTATTTTACAGAACTAGAACAAATAGTCCAAAAATGTATATGGAGCCACAAAGACCCTGAATAACTACAGAAATCTTGAGAAAGAAGAACAAAGTTGGAGGAATCACATTACTTGATGTGAAACTATACTACAAAGTTACAGTAGTCAAAGCAGCATGGTACTGGCATAAAAACCAACATATAAATCAATGAAACAGAAAAGAGAGCCCAGAAATAAATCCATGCCTTTACGATCAACTACTATTTGACAAAGGAATCAAGAACATGAAATGAGATAAAAACTGTTTCTTCAATATTGGTATTGGGAAAATTGGATAGATATGTGCAAATAAATGAAACTAGGCCACCTTCTTGTACCATATACAAGAATAAAGTAAAAATGGGCTAAAGACTTAAATGTAAAAACTCAAAAGCATAAAATTCCTAGGAGGAAACATAGGCAGTAAAGTCTCTGACATCTTTTTAGCAATATTTTTCTAATATATCCTCAGACAAGGGAAATAAAAGAAAAAATAAGCAAATGGAACTATATCCAACTAAAAAATTTTTCACAAAGAAACTATCAGCAAAAGGAAAGACAACCTACCAAAAGGGAGAACAAATTTACAAATTATACATTTGAAAATGGGTTAATATTCAATATTCAGAAAGAACTCATACACCAGAAAAGCAAACAATCCAGTTAAAAAATGGGCAGAGGACCTGTAGAGACACTCTCCAAAGAGAACATAGAGATGGTGAATAGACTTATGCAAAGATGCTTAACATTACTAATCAGAGAAATGCTAAATATCCCACAGTGAGATATCACCGTATACCTGTCAGAATGGCTATTATCAATAAATCAACAAACAACAACTGTTGGTGAGGTTATGAAGAAAAGGAAACCCTTATGCACTGTTGGTGAGAATGCAGATTTGTACAGCCATTATGGAAAACAGTATGGAGTCTCCTCAAAAGATTAAAAATGGGCCCAATGATTCATCTTCTAGGTATATATCCAAAGAAACCCAAAACACTAGTTTGAAAGAATATATGCACCCATATGTTAATTGCAGCATTATTTATAATAGCCAAGATATGAAACCAACCCAAGTGCCCACCAATAGATGAGTGAATAAAAAAGTGGTGGTACATAAATAAAATGGAGTAATACTTGGCCATAAAAATGGATAATATTTTCATGTTTGCAATAGCCTGGATGGATTTAGAGGATATTATGCTAAGTAAAATAAGTCAGACAGAAAAAGACAAATACCATATTATTTTAACATATATGTTGATCTAAAGAGAAAATAAATGAACAAACAAAATAGAAACAGACTCATAGACACAGAGAACAGACTAGTGGTTTCCAAAGGGGGGAGGGTTGGAGCCCTGAGTGAACAGGTGAAGGAATTAAGAAGTGCACATTGTAGTTCTAGTGTGGGAGCAGACACAGGAAAAAAAAGTGCAAATTGGTGGTTAAAAACTGTCATAGGAATATAAAACACAGCACAAAGATGGCGGCACTCACAGTGGAGGTGGAGTTCCCATAATGAGCCTTAACGAGCAATCAGTGTGGTGCTGGGCCAGGGCAGTGGACCTAAGGCTGAGTCCCCTTTCTGGCACCAGGCTGGGCGACCTGAAGCTGAACCCTCTGCCCAATAGGGCTTCATGGGTAATCTCAAGGTGTGCCCCTCACCTGGTGGTGGGGCTTAACAGGTAAACTCAGGCTGTACCCATGCCCAGCGGGGCTTGATGGGGGGACCTCATGGTGTGCGCCCCCTACCTCAATGCTGGGCTGGAGACCTCAGTCTGCTCCCCCCACACTGGGCCAGGGGACCTGAGGCTGTGCCCCCCAACAGGCAGGGTTTGATAAAAGACCACACTCCCGAGGAAAGGATCCAAGATGGCGGCATAGGTAAACACCTACACTGCTGCCTCGCACAACAATTTCAAAACTACAACTAAAAGACAGAACGGACATCATCCAGAACCACAGGAAGGCTGGCTGAGTGGAAGTTCTATAGCTAGAAGGAAAGAGAGGGGCTCACAGAAACCCAGAGGAACTGCAAAAGGCGGAGGTACGGAGATGCAGGTGCCCGAGTACCTGGCTGGCTTTCTCTGGCAGGAGGGAAACGGAGACTCCCAACGTCATTGAACCCCTTCTCTTATGACACTAAACCCCAGATCCAGCTGAAACGCATACGGGAGGAGTTTGGACTGTGAAAAGGGAGAGGTGCACGGAAATTTAGGGGAGTTGCAAAAGATCAGAGGGCTGGTGGCGGCGTGCACGGCACTGCTCGGAGGACAAATTGCTGATTGAGCTGCTGGCTTTTGTGAGTGGGTGGGAGACAGACCCTCCCAACTGTGCCACTTCTGACTCCACTAAGCCCCTGTTTCGGGCGAAACCCTGGGGACCTAGACTCGTGTGGTCCTGGAGCACAGGGGAGCTGGAAAGGCAGTGGTCTGGAGGCACTGCGGATGCATATGCACAAGGACTGCTCTAGCGATTACCCAGTCATATGAGATTCAAGGGCCGTGGAGGGCAGGGCCGACTGGAAGGCAAGGCAGTCCCTTAAGCCCTGAGACTCCACCCATCCCAAGCTCAGCAGAGGTTTCTTCAGTTTTGCAAGCCTGCTATCATAAGGCTGAATTCAACACAGAAGTTTCCCCGGCATAGTGAAAATGCCGAGACAAGGGAAGGGATCACAAACAAAAGAAATGGAGGAAAAAAAACGACTGGATATCGAGTTCAAAACCACGCTTATAAGGTTTTTCAAGAATATCCTAGAAAAGTTGGATAAAATTAGCGAGACCCAAGAGGAGATGAAAAAGAACCAACTAGAGATGGATCTAGAAATTAAACATACACTGACTGAAATAAAAAATATTATACAGAGTCCTAACAGCAGACTAGAGAAAGGCAAGAATCAAGTAAAAAATTTGAAATATAAACTACCAGAAAACACTCAACTGGAAAAGCAAGAAGAAAAAAGAATACAAAAATGTGAAGATAATGTAAGGAGCTTCTGGGACAGCTTCAAACGTACCAACATCAGAATTGTGGGAGTGCCAGAAGAGAGAGAGCAAGATACTGAAAACCTATTTAAAGAAATAATGACTGAAAACTTCCCACATCTGGTGAAAGAAATAGACTTACACGTCCAGGAAGCACACAGAACCCCATATAAAAGGAATCCAAAGAGGACCACACCAAGACACATCAT